>JAHREE010000279.1:37122449-37190140 GCA_033628505.1 Tringa tobata
TGCTCCGGCTCGGGGGCTCTCGAGAGGCTTCCTTCCAGAACACACGCTGGTTTACATCTTAAATGGCAATTTATAAACCCACAATACAGCCAGCACCGAGAACCCAACTTGTTTCAAAGCAATCCCAGTCGCACAGCGTGACAATGGCATGCCTCGGGGTTTGCCTTCTTTTTTTTTTTTTTTTTTAATGTAAAGATATCAGATGATCAGCTGACTATTCCGGTGTTATTTCACCTCCCTATATGAAGCAAGCCCATCAGAGACACTTTTCTTAATTACTCAGCAATCCCACTGAGATTCATTTATCTACAGGATTAAAATATGCCAGGCATTTAAAGTGCAAACCAAGTGATTGTATTAAAAGTTTGCCAGAAGGACTATCAGCATTTTATGTGTGTAACGTGCCTGTTCGAATGATTTGGAAAGGTGGCTGTGATATATTCCATTTAATTATTTCTTTTGATGGTTTTATAAATGGGCTCTCTAGGATCTACAAGCAGTATACATCTCAGTTATATATGATATGTTTGTTTTTAACTAAAAGCAAATCAATAAAGAGGCTCCACTTTTTATTTAATGTTGCTGTTGGACGGCTGCTCACAATAAAAAACCCACAAATATTAGTTGAATCATAAAAATCCAAACAGGCTACTTAACAAAGCATAAAAGATAGATGCCAGCCTTTGTTTTGGAATTCAGATTATAAACCATGCCCCTGCATCTGAAATGCAAAGCAGCAGAGATGGAGCTTAAGGCAGCCCCAAAGTCCGGATTCGCAGTTTTCTTGCATTTTTTTTGATCCGATTTGCCTGCCCCTGATTAGCCCCTGATCGGGTGTGCAGCCCAGGTTTGTGGCCCCTGCCTGCTGAGGATGACACGCTCCAAAGCACAAGCACAAGCGGGATATAGTCATGATGGAGGACCTGACCCCCTGGTCTCGGGTGCCAAATTCATTTCCCTCTTAAAAAAAAAAAAAAAAAGCATATTTTTGTTCCTCTGAAAAGCAGGTTTGGCCACCCTGTGTATCTTGGCTTTTTGCTCCCTGGCTGAGGTGGAGCCCCTCAGCAGCAGGGCAGAGGTGTGGACTTGGGGACAGCAGTAATGAGGTCACAGCAGAACCAGACACAGAGAAGGTCTGGGCGTTCCAGGGCAGAGAGCGCCCACGACACCCAAAGCTCAGCTGTAGGGGCATTCACAACCCACAAGGGTGTCCTCAAGCCCCTTGGGGAGTCCAGACTTTCCCAGCCTGTGGGTTTTTCTGACTTGGTTTTTGCTCTCTGAGCCCTGTTCACCTCCCAACGCCAGTCCCAGAGTGGTGATCTCTTGCCTCCAGTGGTGTGCCTGGAAATGGCCACACCTCTAGATGCAATGGACTTCTCCACCTCAAAGATCAGGGTAAGAAGAGTGGTGGAGGAGAAAAACAGCACCCTGATGAATTCACACTTAGCAGTTATTGTCAATATTACTGATTTTCATCACGAGAAGGCATGAGCAAAGAAAACGATTTAAGTGGCTTTTGCTTCTTGTACATCTGCCTTTTCTACCATTTGCAGATCCCTTCAATTAACTTCTCCTTGAGAAGAGAAAGCCCTTCTAGATCGTTTTCCAAGGCTTTGTAACTAATGTAAGTGGAGCCCTGAGGGGCGTTCGATTTGTGTTAGAGTGTCAGTCTCATTTACGGTTAATTTGGGACGGATCCACTCCACTTTGCTTTGCTGGACTGTAGCACGGAGTCAGATCTGTTTATGAGATGCACTTTATTACCAGCAGAGGTACCCTCAGGGCACTACATCAATTTACAAGTACTTAGTCTCTGCTTTCTCTTAACCCTCTGACTGCCAGCGTATTCCTATTTTGTGAGACAAACAAACGGTAGTCCCTGGCTGACTGGGGCAAATGGCAATTTCTTTAGCTAGATCCTAACTAATGAGATAGGAGTAGGTAATATATCCTAGTCATACTATCATTGCACTGTGATATTTCAGCTGGGGTTCCCTGGGATCTTTATGTGGCAATGCAGGGGACAGAAAGGACATGGAGGCAGGTGGGTTGTGAGTACATGAGCCTCCTGCTGCAGATGGACAATGGGGATTGAGTGACCCACCACTGCCTGCACAAAAGGTCTGGGCAGTGCGTGGAAGGGGGCCTGGAAGAAAGCTCACATGTCCCAAATTTCAGAGTTGCGCTCCCCTCTCCAACTCTGGCCTCTTCCTGCTCCCTGGAGTCAGAAGTCAATGGGGAATTGTTAAGGGTGGTTTCACCCCAACACAAGAACACCATCAAATCCCGCTGGTCTCCTGGATGTTTAAAGGATGCTGTGAGCCCTCTGCGGGGGAAAGTGCTGACCCTTCCACCATGGCACCGTCCCCATCGGTGGCAGAGGGGGAGAAGGGTGTGTGGGGGAAGGAGGCAAAATAAATAGAAATAAAACGGTGTAAAAAAGGAGCTCAGGCTCAGGTGTGACTGATCTACTAGAGCGGAGAAAATTGTCCCTGATGTTTTCCAGTGAAAAACAGCTTTTGTACTCAATAAACATTTTCAAGAACACGCTACTTTCAATGATTTTTCATGATCTGAGAAGTTTTCGCTGCTGAGAAACTCACGAACATTTCCATTTCTCAAGCTCTGGGCCTCTGACGGAGAAAGCTGAAAAAAACACCAGCAGGGACAACAGAAGTCCCTAAGTCCATGGCAGGGGGGGGGAAAGAATCCCCACCAGCTCTAGTTGCAGTCTAGAAACAACTCTGCGGGTAGGACCCAGGAACAATTTCCCATCCTATTTGTTCATGGGCAAGGAAAAGTTTCCCCTTTGTTAGGTCTGCAGAACAGGCTTCGTCCGGCATCCTCATGAGATGGAGTAATGGTTACACAGGGCAGAGGCGATGACTCTGTGTCCTATGTCAAGGTCAGATGCCTTCTAAACTCTTAATGGAAAATAATGTGAGAGGAAAGAAATTGACCCCCACTGTACCAGCCTGTGGGCTATTTTTCTGCTCCAATCACACTTCGATGAAAGCTGGGACAGAAGAGGGGGGCAGTAAAACAGGGTTCTGTAGGACATGATAAGAGAGAGAGTGTGTCAAGAGGATTTAAATGAACAGCTTACATCGGATGGAGGAGTAAATGCGGTTAACACAAAGCATTTAAAGCCAATGGTAAATGACAACTATGTTCCTTTGCTCCTTATTATTAAATCGTGTTGGATTAATCTGGCTTTAAGTGGTATTTCTGTCTCTCTCCTCTGTCACACAGATGCATCATTCCTGTGAAGCGCTTTCCTGTGATATGTTTCATGTGAACTTCAATGAGCAGTGTGGGATCTGCCTCTGTTTGCAGAGGTTAGAAATGGATTTCTCGACCCTACTGCTCTCACAGATTATGTTTCTAGATATTACATGGGAAAAAGAAGTTTGCAAAACTGGGGCATTGACTGTTCAATTTCAGCTTGGCTGATTATGTTCTTCCTAATCAAAATCTGGCTATTTTGGAGAAATGTTCTCCTGGTGAAAATTGCTGTGTAGCATCACCAGGCAAAATTGTGTTGGTTGACCTTGGAGAAGACAACAATGAGGAGGTGACCCTCCAGGACACATGTTTTTTTTAGGTGCTCCGGGATGTCTTGGGAAATAAGGAGTGATGGGCCTCAGCTACACACAGAAACAAACAGATACTTTAAAAAAGTCCACTTTTTTAAAGTGGCCACCCTGAAGAGTGAAAGGAACAGCCCTGAGAGCTGTGTTGCTCCTGTGGAAGTGGCTCCAAAACTGTGAATGAAAAGTCATGGGTATGCTGCAAGATTTTCCACTGATCTCTCAGATCATTTGGACAACTTTCAATTCTTCTCTTCTGGACCTCAAAGATGAACTAAAAAAAAAAAAGAAGTTAAAATAGCAGCAATTCTTGGAAATTCTCCTGAGCTTTCTGGCATGGTCCTAGTAACAGAAGCAGAATGTCTGCATTCAGCATTCGGCATTGATTGAATATATAGATTGGTGATGTCTCAACTTCTGTTTTAATCTCTCCATTACCTACAGTATTTTTTACAGGGAAAGCCTTATTTTTTAGAAAACAATTTCTATCATCAGCCTTCAAATAGACCAGAAGCTGCAGTGTCGTAATGGAAGGTAAATTACTGGTGCTTTCATGGCCAGAGCCTCTCCCTGGTCTGATGGAAAGGTTAACCATTTAGCACCTCCTCAGCCTGAACACCGTTTTCCAAGTGAATGAGAATTTGGCAGAAATTCTCACCGCATATTCAAAAGCTGGACAAAGTTCTGCACATCTGCTGCGAGGGATGGTTACTCCACGCCAAAGGGGGCTAAATGTTTAGCAGTGGGGAAATCCCCTCTGGGGAGAACATCTGGCAGGGGAACGACTTGCAGGGACACGTGCATTGATGGGCCACCCCATCTACCAACACCGATGGCCCTGGTGATGGCCACCCCTCGGCTGCCAGATGGGGGCTCTTGGCCACCAGGGTGATTTGGGTGACCCGTCTCCACCTCCCATCCCCCAAAGCAAATGAACAATTTCACTTGAGCGCCGAAATCGGATTCCAGCCGAGGTGTCTAGGTGGGGAAGGCAATTGCTTTAATCCATTAAGCTACTTTAGCTCTCCGCCTTTATCTGAAACTCACAGACAGAAAGTGTCACTGGGAACTTGATGGACTTAACTGCTTAGTGCAATCAGCATTCCCGGGTGCAAATTGGGGTTTCTTGGTTACCTTGCTTAAAAGGGAAACGGGCAAAAAGAAAAGGCTCTATTACAGTCTTGGATGCACCATTTTGGAACCAAATCCTTGTCAGACAACCCGTGACAGCCAAAAAGCATCTCAGAAGAGGATGGGGACAGGGGTGTTGTGGAGTCTTTGATCTGAAAATGGCTACAAGCCTGAGAGCCCGTCTGTTTTTAAAAGCCAAGCAAATCCAACACAAATGCTAAAAAGCGTGGAGTCAGTTAAATCAGTGTGAGTGCCAGCAGACACTGCTGTGACATGTTGATTTTCCTGCCTCTCCCTGTTATTTGGTAAAATACAGAAGCTTCCCACACCTCCAGCTGTCACAGATCCTTAATTTAAGGTGTGCACCAGCCTCACAGCAGTTGGATGACTGCGAACAGTGCATAATGAAAGTCACTTTTGGCATCAGGCTTTTAAGGCCCCCCCTCCCGCCCCCCCCACCCCAGGCTATTATTTGGTTTACATTTTGACAAGGAGGAATACTTTTGACAAAGGGGAATGCTAAAACCCACCTCCAGCTCTTGCCTGTGGGTGGGCAGCAGACACGAGGCTGAGACAATCCGTCTCCATCCTGCAGCCTTGTACTGCCTCAGCCCCAAATTTCATGGAGGAACTAGGGAGAATTTGGGAAAGGACGTGGAGCCGGAACCAAATGTGGGGGCAGCTCCCCAGGCTCTCAGGTGAAGCTGCTGTAGCAGTGGGACCTGGAGCCTTGAGATGCTTTATCCCCACCCTGGGCCTCTTCTCAAAGGCATCTTGAAACCTTGGCCAGATATCCCAAAGCTTTCCTGTTCCACCCCTGCCACACCATCCAGCTTGATGCAAAACCTAAAACGCTTCATTACCCTTCACGAGGTTATTAAAGGCAATGACGTGGGGGAATCTGGAGGTGAAGGGTATGTCCAGTGTCACTAAATCAGGGAGGGGTGTAACAGCTCAACAATGTGCCCTCCTACAAGGCTTTGAAAGCCAAAGGCAGAGGCACTGGGAAAACTTCTCATTATATTGGCCTTTATAATCCACTCAAGTATTTTCTTCCAGAAGGGGTCCCTTCTGCGTTTTGCTCTGACACCCTGACCAGGTGGCAGGGTGCCCAGTTTGCCCCCTTCACTCCCTGGATCAGGAGAGGGCTGCTCTTCAGTAGCTTCACCCCACCTGTGTTTCACTGAGGAACAGAGTTCTGCCCCTATGTCCGACTCTATCTCGAAGCAGTGGACATTACCCAGAGTTTCCCTTCATCCACGACTCTTTTTCCTTACACAATCAATCCTGGGCCTTTTCCCCCCCCCCTCATTCTTTTCCCCCTGCAAGTTGCCCATTTTGGGATTTTCTGGCCCTTCTTTCACCTTAGAGCCAGGGCTTTGTTCTTTTCCTGGGTGACCAGGACTCTTTTCCTGAGTCGCCAGCCTAGGGCTTCGCAGGCTGGCAGAAGAGACAGACCAGCACAGCCACTTGCAGAACAATTTCTTCATGTATATAGCCCTGAGTCCAGCTCCAGGCCTCAGAACAACACAGCTTTCCCCGTCTTTCTCTCATCACCCGCAAAGAAGTTCTCCAACTGTTTCTTAACCCCATGGTTGTTACAGTCATCGCCCCAAAACAAAGATGTACCATGATTTAGAGGGTTTTTATTCCACAATCCAGCCCTCTGTTCCCCAGGCCCAGGGCACTTGCTGGCTGATGGTTAATGGTAATAGCCGCGTGGATGAGAACCAGGAGTAAATTGAAGGCCCCCTTGAAAACAGGGGAAACAGATGTTCAGAAGGCTCACACTCCTCATCGTTAACTTCAGAATGTAAATGCCTGCTAATTCCTCATTTTATTGCCCAGCCTCATGCTCAATGTCAGAGAGAACAATCCTGCAGGGATGCTCCATACATCAGCTCTGAAGGTCACGGCAGCGGTGGAGACGTACCTAAAGAGGAGAGGAGAAAGCGGGCAGGGGGTGGCTGTTGCAGCCGGTGGCCTGTGGTTGGGAACAAAAGGGTCTCCTGAGCAATTGTGGGAGAAAATGAAGGATCAGAGTCTGACATCAGAGAGGGGAAGGGGGACCCCTGTCCTGGACAAACAGAAGTACCGGATTAGCTGGATTCCTGACCACTTTTGGGGGCCAGATTTTTCTCAGTAAAAAGCCAAGATACTGTTTTTCTTGAGATGAAGTTTCTAAAAGACAATTCCTTGAATCCAGCATGACTTTGCTGGGAGCTGGGTCTGTCCTGGAGAGCAAAGGATTTTTCTCTGTGTAGAGGGGAGTTTTACTAGCTGATGAACAGAGATTTAACAATACCTGTCCCATCATTTTCTCACTCTCTCACTTCTTCTTTCAGACATTTATTCTAACCCTCTCCCCCTGCTTTTCCGTTTCGGCTTTCCTTCCCTCTCTTCCCAAGTACTGTCACTGTTCAGCGCCAGCTGACAGTGCTCAGGACCACAGACGTGGTGGTGAGCTGGGTGGGAATGGGTGTCTGGGGTTGCAGTCTCTGACCTTGGCGCTTGGACCTTCACTCTGAAGCTCATACTCCCTCGAGATCCAACTCCTTCTGCACAGAAAGGATCCTGCAGGAAGAGCATTCATAAGGTGATTTTACTGAGGACAACACATGAACAAGTGCCATCTAGGAGGGTCCTGCACTTAGTGCTATGGCAAGAGGGACCTGGCATTGCTCATAGAAGAAGGTGCAATGGAAAGCAAGAGCCTGGAAGACACAGGACATGCAATGGGTCCCCAGCATGGAGGAGTGGTTTACTGGACCTTGATAGACAGCAGGAAGCACTGCTGATAATATTAAAGGTGGATTTACAATGCAAAGGCTTCACTAGTGAGCTGTGTTTCCATGCAAATGGATTTCTACGAATGCATGTATGGAAAAACAGCAGCATGGATGAGTGGAGCGGAGCTGAGGTGGGCAGGTGCATCCAGCTTGAGCAATTTACTGTGTTACTCGGGAGATCGGTGGAAACTCCTCTCATGTTCTCTTAATGTCTAGAGTTTCGCTTAATAAGCAGAGAAAACATGCATATTTATTCTAACCTTTAACTGCACATATGAGGTATAGGTCAAATATATATATTTGAAGACAGCACGACCACAGCGGTATTCCTTGGGGATCTGAGTAATAAAAAGGCACCTAAAAGTTTTCCACTTAGCAGGCCTCCGTATATCACCATGGACACTCATCCGCACTTGAAATGTGACAGTTTAATAACTATGAAGCAACTGGAAATAATAATTGAGAAGATGGTTGACTAGAGCAGTATTAATTGTCTGTAACAAATACATCAAGCCAATATGCTGTTGTACACATAAGATTAGCTTCGGCAAGTACATTAAAAGGTCAGCATGAAACGAGGGGTGGGGAAAACAACATCTCTGGTTTGTGGACATCTGCCATAGACAGTCAGGAGTGAGGTATTCCAGCCCTCATTCCGGTGTTTATAAAAGCACGGGGGTATGTTATCCTAATCAATCACGTCCCATCTATGAATTCCAACTCATACTCGCCAAACACAAATCGCGTGCACGTGTACAAAGATTATTTTTGATTAGCAGCTAAGACCCGTTCCTGAAAAGGCCACAGACACAGAGGGACTCCACAGCTGTGCCTACAACCACCATAACATCTTGGCTGGGAACAAACCTCCACTATCCTTGAGGAATAAAAAATGCACAGTAATCAGGCAAGGGAGATGTCCAAAGTACAGTTAATTTTGTTGAGGCATATTGATCATTTTGCAGTAGTAATGAAGTGAGGCAATATTTAGAGGTCTCCAAGGGTATGCTAAGCAAGAAGGTTCTGTCTTGGTGCTTCGACGTGATGCATTAGAGACAACACGGACAACATAGAGAAAAACGGTCAACAGGCCACTAAGCGATGATCTGTACTATGACCACATCCCCTAAGTGCAAGATTCTCATCAATATTCAAGTGTGCATAGCAAAGGACCATAAAATAAACCTGTAAGATGTCAAAGGCTAGTCATGGAGGAGTCAGGCAAACAAGGACTTCACCTCCTCCAGGCACGCCCAGGCTTTCGGTGAGAGGGGGTGTGTGTGCACTATATTAAGCTTGAAACCAGCAGGAATTCAGACAAGCTAAAACCCTAACATCAAAAACAAGGGTATGCTTGAATGCATTTTTGTCACATTGCTACTTTCATGTCACAAATGCTTTGCCTAGTCCTTTTGAGATCATTTCATACAAAATAAATGTAATCCCCATTGAGTATAACATTTGGAGCATGGGATGCAGGCATACACAGAGTCAACACCTCCAACTTGGGTGTGAGGATGGAATTTGGTCTCATGAGGAACAAGGACTGGTGTGGAAGTGACTGTAGTGACAGACCAATGTTTCTTCTGAATTACTAACACCAGACATTCAAGGGCGATTTATTCCTTTCCAACCTGCCTTTTTATGGAATCTGTCTTTTTTCCCAAAAGGTGTAACATGTGTGTTAAAAGGGAGCTGAAGACAGTAGGTAATTCCTCATGCAGTGAATTACAATGCCTTTCAAAACGAAGGTTTAATATTAAATATGGGCACCTTGCTTCGTGGCGAAGACCTGAGAGCTCACTACTGAAAATGCTATGAAGCACAAGGGCAATCTGGTCACTGCCTTTTACTGTTGCATCAAATTGTATCAAGCAGAAGGTTTATTCAACTCATTAATATGAAGAGATTTTTGATCTTGTTTGTCTTTTTAGGATAAGCAGATGACATTAGAGTTTGCCTCAGATTCTGCCTTCCCGATCAGCGTAACCTGCTTACTACAGATAAGTGTGACAAGTTTAATTTATGCCGCAACAGAACAGTGATGAAAACCGCTGAATCTAAATAAGATTTTTGATATAGCTTCCTTACCAGAAGAGGAAAGAGCACAGTAATTCATACACGCACGTACACTCGCTCATACACGCACAGCCACTGAATCCTATGACATTATTAATGAAGATGTTTGGCTTTGTTATTTTTAATGCCTGAAATATCTTCTTTGTTGGATGGCTAACTTTAATGTCATATTGGTCTCAGATTTCTCCCTGAGGGAACTTGCAATCTGTATTAACAACCCAATTCAACAGAGAGGCCCATTTAACACTCTTATTAGCTCAGTACAAAGATTAATTAAGCAATAATCTCTTCTGAACAGCTCCTCGTCAGTGGTTAATAACATGTTTGTTGGTTAACTTCCTAAGGCTAGATCTGGGATGGGGAATGTTCTAGTGAGCTGGTTAACTGTTTTAGCAACTGTTAAAGGTTTTATTGCCGGTATAAATTGTACTTCACGATTTGTAACAGGAGAAGCATTCATAAAGAGTTATTTGCAAAAAAGCAGATTTTACCATGCAGATAGAAAGCCAGTCATTTAACCAGTGGGGGTCTAAGACTCAATTAGAAAGAAGGCCATGCTGAAGATAATTATATTTCTACAATGGTCTCTGCAATATTCTTGACAATGTGTTTTTAAATAAACCTAAGACTTCTGTTGGCTTTTTGAATGTTTTTATTTACAGCAGTTTTCTATTGCCATCTAATAACCCTTCCACGATTCCACTTCCAGCAAGCCCACATGGAGCTGCCAGCCCACAAGCAGTAACACACACCAGCAGTGGAGAGACAGAGCAGGCTGTGGGCAACAGCTAAGAAATAATTAGGATCTAGCTATATATTGCCCTGCCCACCACTAAGCCAAGCCAAAAGCTGCGTAAAATTTAATTTCTGTAGGGCTGGAAAGAAACTTTCTCAGCTCTTGATCAGTAGCATGTGATGAATCGTGAAGTTACTTGAGTCTTGCAGAAGGGAAAGGAAAAAAAACCAACAATTCAATTTAGTTTAGGGTTACATTGATTTCTCCTCCATCCCTTTATGGGACAGTGTCAGCATTTATCAGATTAAAGTAGGTTACAATGTCTGCAGATAAAATATTTCTTTGGGAGCTGTAGACCTTGTGCTTTTATGCCCTGCTTAAAAACGGTGTAAATCCTCCTAAAGATGCATCCACAAACATTCAGGACACCTCTGCCCATGGGCCAGGAGCAGCTTGCTGAGCCCACAGGCCCGTCTGTGGCACCAAGAACACCTCAGAGGCACCCGACATGCCTCTGTGTGTCTTTGATTCAAGCCCACACTCTGCCCTGTCCTGTGGCCAGACCAGACAAATCACCCCCTGGAAACTGTAGCAAAAACATATGTATGTATTTCAGTAACAGTCAGGGCCAAAAGCCAAGGAAACTCCTGCTCTTTACCTAATATTCCTTTTTTGATACACAAATCAATACAACAGTGATTAGGTACTTTTACAGCAACACAGAATATTTCTAAAGAAAAAAAAAAAAAAACCTACGATAAATCCTCCTCTGCTGTTCTCGAGTGAAGAGCTGAAAACCAATTTCTACGGTTCAGAAGCAAGCAGAGAAGGAAAACATCTTTCCAGATATTGGATTTATCACTTTGGTAGTATATCAATTTAATCATGTCATTCTCTTCACAGTCCACATTGGTTTATACAGGTGAAAATTAGAGTTGAATCTCCCATACATAAACGCAATCTTTCCTTTCTACCCAGATGTGCACGGCTGAGCTGAGGCTGGGACTGATAGATGCCTGTTGCCAGAAAAAAAAAAAAAAAAGTCTGACTCTAAAAATTCTCTATTCAGTTGCCTTATTTATTAACTACCTGGTACATTTTATTATAGGCTCCAGCAATTTAGTGCAAAATCAGGCCATTTTATGCTCCTACGGTATTTGAGCAGTATTAAATTGCTTTTCCTAAAACGGCGCTGAAGTGGGATCCTAATTTGAGCGTTACTTTATGAACGAACCTCGTGGTTACGCAGCGCTCCTGTGATGATATTTCCATGTAGATGGTGATGCCATCGGTCCTGCGTTCCAGGAAAAGGCTCGTGCACCCATTCAAACCCCTACAATGAACAGAACAGCTCTGTTTTTCACAGGTTCAGAAATGCTTTAAAAGCGGTGTTTATCAATGTTTTTTTTTTGTTTGGTTTTTTTTTTTTAAGCTTCAGATCAGCTCAGACTCCGTGCTTTCACCTGGGTCGGAGGATGCCGTGATTTACGCTCAGCTGTCATCAGACAGCACTCCCCATTTTTTATGTACAGTTATGAATGCAGCGTTAACTAGATCAAACAACACGATAGAATCGTGCATCACGCACCGCACGAGCTCCTGATGAACGGGCGAGGCCATCTTTATAATTTGTGCACCAAGAGAGGGGAAAAAAAAAAAAAAAAAAAAGTAGGCTAGATTATAGCAATAAAAATGGAAATTAAAGGGATGAATACAGCAAATAGATTATGCTATCATTCCGGAGCAGACAGCGGAGAAGTCACAGTTGCCCATTTGTGTTTTGACAGTTCATGCATCAGATGAGATTCGCAAAGAGGGGTACCACTGCTTAGGGAAAGTGGAGAGCAGAATAGTTGCTGCTAAGTGTGAATTTAACAGCGCATTTATTATTTGGGCAACTTGCTTTTTGGATATGCCGTCAAGAAAGCCTTTTGCATAACGAAAAAAAAATTGAAAAATTCAGATCCTGCAGGAAAAATGCCGCAGTCAGGAATGTTATCTGCCAGTTTATCTCTCTCTTACAGTGCTCCTAACCAGAAACCTCAAAGGAAAATTCAAGAGCCATCAAATGAGGTCTCCTGCTTTCTACCAGAGTTGGACACAGGCTGATGTAGCCTTCTCAGCAGGTCTGGCTGTCTCCAAGAGGTGAGTAGTTTAAGCTCACACACGTGACTCCCTGCAAGATTCAAGCAGGCCCAGGATGATTCCCGAGCACAGGGAGGTGATTGTCTGAGTCTGAACAACTGCATAACTCAAACAGGCTTGTCCCAACCTGAATTGTCCCCACGCAAATCCCTTGTGTGATTTGGCAGCCGGATCAAGAGATTTTCCCATTTCAGGAGCCAGAAGAGCTTGCTGCCACAGAAACAAACTGCTGGGCACCGGGGAACTGTATATACTCGCAGCATGCTTAGTCCTTTTGGAAATCTTGCTAACTTTTAGTTTCTGCAATGTCCTACTCTAAGCCTAATGAGGCACTGCGAGTAAAACAAGAATTTCTGTTTAACTATTCAATTCTGCCTCTCTTTAATTTTACTGAATTACGACCGAGCTCTGTCATAAGGAGCAGGAAAAAAGCGTCTTCCGTCCTCCTTTTTCTAGACCACTGTTTCATATATTTCAGTTGTAACTGCTATTACTCCTTTCCTTTCTAAGGACACGGTCACAAAAATTTTAATGACTTTGATGAGATCTTCCATGCCTTCCCCATGTTCTCACCTGTTTGGCAATAAGTTTTCCTGCATAGGAGCCTACTCATAGTGCAGTTTCTACCTTTGATACATCACCTTTTCTCTGTGTGTTCTTCTATTTTTGGCTTTGTGCACACCTCTTTACATCAGGTGGAAGTTTTCCGTGAACTTCTAGCATTGATATTGCTAACCTATAAGGTGTAGAAGTTGATTAAATTTCCCCCTTCAGTGATGTGTCAATTTGCACATCTTGATGCTCACTCACAGAAGGACTTGAAACGAGCTAAATGAATGGGCCACATGGCAGCAAATGCATCTCTGTGGGTTTTTCTTCAGTTTTAACTGTGATTTGCAAATTTTCCCATCTTCCCTCTCAGTCAACTTTCCAAATCACAAATGTACAGGGAGGTCACCCACTGTGAGCTGCTTGTGATGAGACGCAATCATTTAATCCTCTGTTTCACCTTCTGCTTCCCAGCTAATTTTTAATTCACGCCGTTTCTTCATCCTTCACTTGCTACAGCTTAATTTTTTCTAGTAACCTTGTGCGAGACGTTTCAAAAGTCCCGTGAAACCTCTTGCTAACACATTTTCTGTGAGCACGCAAGAAACAGACACAGGAATAATCTTTGAGATAGAGGCAACCGCAGTTTTTGTGCTGACACAAAGCACCTTTGCAACTGGGGGAGAAGGTAAATCTTGCAAGCAGCTATTCAAGTCCTTGGGGGGTTTCCAGTATCCATCTTTAAGACACGTATGGGCAGCTCAGTCTCATCTTTTCCCAGCAGAAAAGGAGCTGGGGGTGTTGGTGGACAGCCAGCTTAACATGAGCCAGCAGTGTGCCCAGGTGGCCAAGAAGGCCAACGGCATCCTGGCCTGTATCAGGAATAATGTGGCTAGCAGGGGTAGGCACTGGTGAGGCCTCACCTCGAGTCCTGTGTTTAGTTCTAGACCCCTCACTACAGGAAGGACACTGAAGTGCCGGAGCGTGTCCAGAGGAGAGCCACCAAGCTGGTGAGGGGTCTAGAGAACAAGTCATACGAGGAGAGGCTGAGGGAACTGGGCATGTTTAGTTTGGACAAGAGGAGCCTGAGGGGGGAACCTCACTGCCCTCTACAACTACCTGAAAGGAGGTGGTAGAGAGGTGGGGGTTGGCCCCTTCTCCCAAGGGAATAATGACAGGACCAGAGGAAATGGTCTGAAGTTGTGGCAGGGGAGGTTTAGATTAGACATTAGGAAGAATGACTTTACTGAGAGAGTGGTCAGGCACTGGAACAGCCTGCCCAGGGAGGTGGTGGAGTTACCATCCCTGGAGGTATTTAAGAAACATGTAGACATGGCTCTTCAGGGCATGCTCTAGTGCCCGAGATTATTGGTTTGTGTGTGATGTGGTGGGGTGTTGTGTGTGTTGTTGGTTTGGTGGGGTTTTTTTGGTGGTTGGACTCGATGATCTCAGAGGCCCCTTCCAACCATGATGATTCTGTGATTCTGTTATTTTGCTGACCTTCATTTTTTTTTTCTATTTCTCTCTTTCCCAATTTTTTTTAGGAGACAGCAGTCATACTCCACGGCAGTGGGGTTGGAACTAGGTGGTCTTTAAGGTCCCCTCCACCCCAAACCATTCCATGAAGAAGATGGAAAAGAGCATCTTCCATCGCACCGAAAGCTGCAAGCTTTCTTAAAATCCCCATCCACTACCTGTTACTTCAACCATCCCTTGTTTAGGAACCACGTGTTTGCAAACAACAAACTTGTTTTAGCACCTCTCCTGACACTTCAGCCTTTAAGGATAATACCTCACCTTCATTACTAAGGAAAAAGCAAGCCTGGGGTAGGTGCACCCCTGACAGGGAAAGCTGGTGTCAAGAAATTAAGCCTCCCCAGAGTGCACGTACCTTCCCTCTTTCATCTATTGATCCTAACTGAGAGGGCAGAGGAAATGAAACCAGCTGTTCATTAGAAAACAACTGTCTTCTTCCAAAAAAACCTTCAAACTGTTTGGGTTTTGAATACTATTTTAGCACTTCTCTCCCTGCACACTTGGACTCCTTTACTGATTATAACGGGACAAATTTCCAAAGTCTTAGGAGACAGGTTTGGTTGAAGAAACCCCTTGCATCTTGATGCTTGGTCACATGGCTTTGCTTCAGAGTTCAGGGCTTTGTTTACAGCTTTTTATTATTATTTTAACAGCATGTTTACCATTCTCAAGCTGTCTCCTGAGTTTTCATCTAAAAAATCTTGGATGCCCACACTGCCCACAAAACCTTACCTACTATACAACGTGGGCAGGGAGACCAAGCATTTCCTACCATCCATCTCCGTGGGCTTCCCCTTTGCATTAAAGGCGGAGACCTGTGAGGTAGAAATGAGTGTTTTGTACAAAGACCCTTTGAAAAGCTGCCTTTGGCCATTACCAACAAAGGAGGTTCCTGAACTCTTTAAGCTGGTAGCAACCGCTCAAATTGAACACGCAGCCCCTACCCTGCCTGGTACGGGCAGAGCAGCTCCAGCCAGCCTGCTCTCTGCTGAAGGGCATCCCTATGGTGGAAAAGGGAGAGCACAACTGCATCAAGACAATCCAAACAAAAGCCTTAATTTAGTAAAATTGTGTAAACTCTTGTCTTTTGAGTACACCGTGCAGATGGCCCACTGTCTCGCTCCACTAGCTGAAGCGGTAATAGCCCCAAAGTACTACTTGAGATAATGGAGGTGACAATATCCCAGGATACAGGTCGTAACCCCATTTGTGTCTCGAGGCTCTAAAAATCTGCTCTGCCCTCGAATCCCTTACGGCTGCAGGAGCTGGGCACAGCGTTTCACCTGGGAGAAAGCCCGCCCCATCTTGCCAGCACGCACGGCAGCTTGTCCTCCTGCAGCTCCACGCTTCCAGGCTGCACCTCAGGGAGGCTTAAAACTCATTTATCATCCAAACAGGCACAGCAGAAGGGGCCGACGTCTCTGCTTCGGTACAGGGACCGCTTAAAGGAGAAACTGCACAGTGAGGGAGGTTCCTCCACATTTCCAGACTTGGAGCTGGAGCACACAAGGGCATCCAAGGCAGGTGCTCAGCTCTGTCCTCATGCTGCTGCCTGAAATACTACAGGCTCACACGTACCACTGCTGGAGCCTTGCAAGACAAGAACTGGACTAAAATCCTTCAATCTATGTACTCTCTTCTTCCACACAAAATCAAGCTAGGAGAAAAATGGGGAGAAAGAAAAAGAGAGGTTAAGAGGGGCTCGTGGATCACATCAGAAAAGACGATGACCAACGTAGGGAAGGGGAGGGAAGGTCCTAAAGCAAGTTCTCCGATTCTGAGAAGTTTCACACCCTTTTTTGAAATGGGTATGTGGGCAAATCTCCTTTTCCTAAAGTTATTGTAAAATTACCTGAAGACAGTTAGGAGAAACGGGGAGGGTCTCTATTGAGGGGTGTAGCGATAGGATGAGGGTAACAGTTTAAAACTGAAAGAGGGGGGAATTAGATTAGATATTAGAAAGAAATTGTTTACTGTGAGAGTGGTGAGGTGATGGAACAGGTTGCCCAGAGAAGCTCTGGATGCCCCATCCCTGGAAGTGTTGAAGGCCAGGCTGGATGGGGCTTTGAGCAACCTGCTCTAGTGGGAGGTGTCCCTGCCCATGGCAGGGGGGTTGGAACTCAATGATCTTTAAGGTCCCTTCCAACCCAAACCATTCTATGACTCCCTATCAGAGAGAATACCTGCAAACTAAACGTTATTTTATGTTAAAGTGATTGAGATCAAAACACTCACACACAGCAAATTCACACTTGCTGGGCTCTACCTGTGCAGCAACTGCTGCCAGGCGAGAGAAGAATTGCTTGAAAAATCTCTAGAGTTTCCCTCACAAACAGGCATGTTTTCTGCCAGTACCACAATGTCCTTCTGCACTTGTAAGCACTGCAAATCAAATCAAATCAAACCAAAGGTACACCAGAGGCAATTTCATCACCTTTTTGTATAACTCCAACAAATGATGGTACAGTCCAGCACCGGCTTTGACCTTCAATGGGACTCCATCATACACTCATAGCAGCCCATCGAGACTATTTTATTCTCCATTTTCTAGCCTAATGTGAAATATTCTTCTGCAAACTAAGTGCATATATACACCTTGACTGGTTTACAGGAAGAGTGTTTAAAGTAAGCACAGTGTAATTAAATGCCACACAGTGACTCTATTTTGTGTACTGCAGTCTCAGACGAGGCTGTTTCCAGCTATCAAACATCTTTATGTCTTTTAGAGACAGAGATTAAAATAGGCTTTACCATAATTGCAAGCAATGATCTAATACTTTCAGCTTAAAGGCAGCATTATTGTAGCTATAAAATAGGTGAGAACGCATTTAAATGCTGAATAGAACAGGTTTGTTAACTCTTGCTCAGGTTAAAGTACTAGTGTGTTTGAAAGACATACCATTTTTTTTTTATAAGTATATATAAAATCACCAATAACACTAAAAAGAATACTCACCAAGTCCCTTAAAAATGTTCAAGTGAAAAACTTAGGAAGATAAAGTTTTGCCTGTATCACGTAAGTTTAATAAGAACCCAATAAATGGTAGAAATTTCTCACATTATTTATATTTGATACAAGAACATATACACTAGTGTGTGGGCACTTACAAAAATATAAATAAAACTCTCTCACATTTTCTTTAACAACCCTTTAAGTGTAGTATGAGAACATTTTACTGAACACTTACATACTAGATATAGGAAAGTATTATAGTAAGAAAGCTTTGTACTTGAATTGAATTGTTATTCAGATTTAGCCTTTGCTTGAAGCAATACAACTGTCAGTAATGACAAGGGCTGTGAGACAGGCTTGTTGTCAAACTGCACAGTCAACATCCCACCTCAAAGTGCCGGTTTCAAGCAGAGAAAAAGGATAAGAAACTAATATAAACCAACTGTCAAAAGATTTAATGGTTCATAACTCATTTTCAAGCTGAATGAGAAGGAGGAAAATGAGTTGGCTTTACAGCAACCCAGTATTGAGGTTAAACTATAGATTTCTTTCCCACTCTCTACAAGCCGAATTCAAAGCAACAGTTTGGGTTTAAACCCTGGGAAAGTAGAAGTTTAGTCTGGAGTTTTAGAAGTCTCAGTTTCACATGGAGGCCTCCACAGGCTACCTAAACACACCCGACTGGTATATATACACAAGCTGTTAACTTTTCACACTGAAAACTATTCTTACCAGGCTTGACAAGTTTCTAATCAGGCCCCTGAAATCCGTAACACCCAATGAAAAATCACAGCTCGCTGCCTTTACTGTTAACGTCCAAAAACTCCTGAGACTCAGCAGGTATGAAACACCCTCGGGTTGCTGCATGGGATTGATCTGCCCTGACGCTTAACAGAATGTAAAATACATACACCAGTTCTCCTCTGTAAGCAGCCAGCACTTCCAAAATACTGTTAGTCTTATAAATATAGGCACCTAAAATTGGTCATAATTCACTTCCTGAAAGTTTTTTTACATTTTACCATCAACAAGAAGGGGAGCCTTAAGTGACGAGACTAGATTTTTGTGTCCAGAAATTATGAGAGAAAACCTTTGCTAAAGATGGAAAATGAGCTAGAGCTGTGTCCAAATCTAGGTCCACACCAGAGGCTTCTGTGATAAGAAAGGGATTGGGAAAGTGCAGGTAGACAGACTCCCCGGAAACAAGCTATTAAAAAAATTCCAGACATATACTGAGGGACCAGGGTGGTAGTGGAAAAAAAACATTCATAATGAGGAAAAAGATACACAGATATTTTTTTCTAAAGTTTAATATCAGATGGTATTATAAACTGCTAAAACCAAACATCTTCACATTATTACATCTGATGCACCATAAAACAGGTTTATGTTACAGTGTAAGATTCCATATTATAAAACTTGCAGAGAACTTCACACAAAAGACTTTACTTTTTACCCCTTTTATTCACAACCAAACCAAATAATTCTCCTCTGTATACAAACGGGAGTATTTTCTTCCAACTTCTACAGCTGCTTTCAAACCAACCAGTTCTAAACATCAGTACCAACACTGGTAGTGGGAAACAAACCAGAAAATGCCACCACGGTCATTCGCTCAAGACACGCACACTTCTTGCTGGACAGCTGGTTGTGGAATTTTAGTATCCTCTGTCTTTTCCTGCCCAGGAACTTGGCACACAGTCTTTCGTTTGAATAACCGTAGACTCAACCGTAACAAGTCACTGTCCATTGCTGCAGAATTTGTGTAAGTTTGTTTTGTTGCACCCTGTTGAAATTAAAAAATAAATTAAAAAAAAAAAAGTGAAAACAGTGGCTTTTAGCATGCAAGCTGAGAAATTAACCTCAAGTACTCTCAATAATTAGGGGTTTAATCATACATATTCAATAGAAAAGACTCTGAGAATTAATGATTTTTTTTCTATTAGCATGCAAGATCATAAAACCTGCTGCAGTGCAAGAAATGGCAAAAGTATTTTTTCTTTTCATTTTGAAAAGAAAATTATCTAGGTACTTTTAACTTGGAAGAATAGAATCTTATAATTCTTATGAAAGTACATGGAATCTTAAGCAGGAGAATTATTCAACAATTGTCTTTGAAATTGTATTTTAACCAATTCTTTTTATCACATATTCTCTAAATGCAGAAAGTGTACCTCCAGAATTTAAACTCCCAAACAAGAAACAGTACCTACTCCTAGTATCAATCTTAAATTAATCTCTCATCCTAAGTAAAAAATAAACAACCTGCAACCCTCTTTACTTTAAAGTCTGTTCTCAATTATTTAAAGAACTAGGTCTACTCCAGAGCAACACACACAAATGTTGTCTCCCTAAAGAAATGCTTTGCATAGTAGAATCTGTGTTTCCACATTTTGACCAAGCACTGAAAATTAACCACTTACCTTTTCATTCTTCATTAGCTGCTTACGAATTGCAGAATCCCTTCGAAAGCACAGTGCTTTACAGCAAGGACCAAGGTTGCTGAGAAGACCTGCTCTCTCTTCTTTTCGTAGAAGTGCAGCCATGTTCAGAGCCCCCAGTTCATGCTCGAAAAGGTTTTCTGCATCTAGAATGAATTGATATTTGCAGAGATCAACATAACACATGGTATTTTTGAACAGCAATATGAAATTCCTTAAAGTTTTACAATTTGTATCTCTGCCTTCTAGACAATATCAAGGTTTGGAAAGAAAAGGATATTGCAGTTTGTGAAGAAAAAAAAAACAACAAAATGAAAATAAAACAAATAAATCCTTCATCATTCAAAGGCAAGGACGTGTATCCTTGTATGCAACTTCAACACTGGAAAGCAATATTGAGACAGCAATCACTGAGAGGCCTAAAAATCAAGTGACAGCTCCGGGACAGAGGGGGTATCATTTATGGTCAGACATGGGTGATGGAAGGTGTTTACTACTAGCGTTAATCAGCAAGTGGTAAAAGTTTCACTTCTCTGCAAGACATCACATAACTGTACTCATGTCAATACAGGGTTTGTCTGGCTATACAGAAGTGAAACACCACTATGTAGACTAATTCTTTTATCCAAGGTGGATGAACCTGGAGAACAAGTCAACAGATGCTAACGAACTACCCCCTCCTACCAGCTTATCTAAAGCATTTCACAATAGTACTCAAAGTGGCAGGACTAGTCCTTTAATACTTTTATCGGAAGAGAGAGAGTGCAGCTAGGACACTTTAACCACTTGAACAAAGGATGGACCCTGAGGTGAGTCTTGTTCTGTGACAAGGAGGCTGCAGAGAGGTGGGGGTCGGTCTCTTCTCCCAAGTCACAGGCAATAAGACACGAGGAAATGGCCTCACGTTGTGCCAGGGGAGGTTCAGATTGGATATTAGGAAAAATTTGTACACTGAAAAGGCTATTAAGCATTGGAATGGGCTGCCCAGGGAAGTGGTTGAGGCACCATCCCTGGAGGTATTTAAAAGACAGGTTGACATAGTGCTTAGTGACATGGTTTAGTGATGGAGTTTTTTTTATCAGTTGGGTTGATGGTTGGACTAGATGATCTTAAAGGTCCCTTCCAACCTAGACAATTCTATGATTCGAAGTCTGTTCCTATGAAATCCAGACAAAGACAAAAAGAATGCACGTTTGGACCACAACTCATTAATTTATAACCCTCTTACAATAAATAGGAAGATTATGATATAATTGCAGGGGAAGTAAGGTCCAATCCAGCCACATTTGGTGTTCAGCAGAGACCCTAACACCTAACTAGAGACATCAGCACACCTGGGGAAAAATTAGCAGCTAAAAGCAAAGCCTGCTATAGCAGTTTGGCAGAATGCACACAGAAGAGAACAAAGAGGCATTTTTAAACCACACAGAGAATTTGGCTGAAGCCGAGTAAGACTATTTTTTAAACAAGGTGAAAAGAAACAAAAAAGTTGCATGAAATCAAGGGCAGGTTAAAGAGAACTGCACTGAAGTCATCAAGACAACCTCAACCATGGAATCATGATATAGGCAGGATTGTCTATAGCACATTACTCGGACTGCATCCGGGTGGGTCTACGTTCAATAAACAAAATAAGTGAGAAGACACAAAAAGGCCACTTCAAAAGTAACACTGATAGCTTGCAGTCTGCCTAAATGCCAGATGCTGAGCACATCTGGCAACTACTAAGTCCATATCCTTAGAGCAAATCATTGCATGTAATAGAGGGTAAGGCAGCTACAAATCTCAATTCCGTCACATACTACAGATTTTTGTTTCCAAAGAAAATGAATTGATGAGAAAAAAAATTCTCTGAAACAAGCTATCATTTCCTTTTTTTTTTCTGTGTTTCAGTGTCTATTACCAGAAACTTTTCATCCACAATGACAACAAAAAAGGGGAATACAAAACTCAGGAATAAATCAGGGAAACAAATTATACCACCATTAGGAAGTCCAAATAGAAACACTAAATTTCTAACGTAACACAAACTGATCTAGCTCAAATGTCATGCACTTTTCAGGGCACCACATCTGTGCCTTTGTTTAGAATACATACGGTGTGGCTGTGCAATTGCTATTCAAGCAACCTTCACCTGGCAGATGACAGAGGAAATGCATACACCTGAACCTACTGGCAGTTCCACACGTAGCAACTTTGATTCGTGAGAGACTGCACACACCAAAGGGAAATCAATGAAGGATCTTCAATCCCCCAACCTCTCCAGAGCAAAGTTCTGCTGAATCTGAGTACTCTTAAGACAGTGCTGGACAGTCTCCTATTATCACTATGGACTTTGTTTATTTCTAGAGGAGCGTGCAAGGTCTGCTGGGGTTATCTTGGGCATCATTTTAAGTAGCCAGGTGGAGTGATTCTGCCCTCCAGTTCCTGTTGCAAGGAATCCCTGGTAAGAAGCATTCGAAGTATACAGCAAAATTAAAGCTTATATGGAGAGAGACTCAGTTCATACCTTTACTGTATCAGACAGTTTGCAAACTCAGGAAGACTCAATATTGTATCAGCCACATTGTTTATGTGAATTCTTAAGCATAAGAGATTATTTTTTTTTCCCTTAAACTAGAAGAAAGCTAATACTGCATAGAAAGAGCTGCAAATATTGCAGTGGAAAATTTACAGTACTTACTACTACCAAGTACGCATCTCAAATTAAATAATCTCTGATGCATTTAAAATGTTTGCATTTAATTTGACTTAAAAAAAAAAAGTAGAAGCAGTAGCAATAGCCCACAATTAATAGTCACACAATTTAAACGGCTCAAGCAAAAAGTGACAGTCACAAAGATTAACAAGGTAACTGCATAAAAAATAATGTTGCAAGGAATTAAAGACTATTGTTTTAAATAAAAACCTAGAATTTACAGCATTAAAAAAAAGAAAAAAATCAGAAAAATCTGGTATTCCCTAAAAACATGGGCTCCACAGATACTATTGTTTCTAAGTGATAATTTTCTCACATTTAGATCCTGGAATATTTTCCATACAGATCTTATAGCCCTAAAAGTCTTTCATAGTCTTAAAAAACCAATTCTACCAAGCAAGTTGTTGCAAGCAGCTCGACTGGTTTCTGGGATGCCAAAGAGAAAAATCACTATTCTCTCATGCAAAATCCCTGCTTACGCTACAGAACTGCAGTAAGCAGCACCGGTATATTTCATGCCCATCCCATCTATTATGCCTGTCTTACAGCACATACTCCAGCCAAATCCCAGACCTGTGTATTATTTAATTTCCCACTTCTAGCAGAGACGTAATATACTAATTTCACTTAGCTTCTTCATTCTGACCCAAAAGCAATCTATGCATTCTGGAGTGGATCCTCAGAAGCAAAGTAAGAGGACATGTAGAAGGCTCTCAAAGAAAATAAGAAATCTTATTTCTTTCTCACAATATTATTACTAATTCACTGCATAAAATATTTAGCTTGCCAAAAGACAGCTGGCACACTTTAGGCCAGGAAAGTATGAATGGTCTCACAAACAGAATATTCCACTAGGATGAAAAATTTTGTTTAGGCTACTATTCAAGACCTCCTCACCGCTGCTGGAATTAAAACACTAATTTGACTGACATGCAACCGTATTACATTCCTGAAATTTTCACACAATACTCATTATACACTTTCTATGGTCTTGAAATCTAAAATAATTAACTAATGCACATTTCATAAGGATTTTCATAAAGTACAAAATAAGGTTTAATGCCTGCAGAAACAATTACCTTTAGGTTTTTCTAACACTCTCTGGCAAGTCTCTTTAATTTTGGTGAAGAGTTCTGGTCCCGCCAATCGCTTGGAAATGCCAACTCTCAGCATAACAGCACCTGGTGTGAATTTTAAGAGCGCAGCCCCAGGCTCCCGTGGTTCTTTTGGCTGCTTTGGCATAAGACTGGACCAATCCACATCTATAACATCCACAGGATCTACAAAAACATTGACAGAGAATGAGTTATCACATCATCATCCCTTACCCCAGTTGATTAATTTCACGTACTGTGTACCCCCCTGCCTCCCATAAGCAGTATGTATTAGATGAGCAGTTCTCAATGCCAGAACCTTGGACGCTTCAGGTAAAAACGTCAAAACTCCCTTAGATTGGTGGAAAAAAGTAGCATACAAATATAAAGCTTCTCGGATTAAGAAAACCCAAAAACCACACCTAATATTCCACTTCATATTTATGGCAACCCCTTTGTGAAAGGCTGCTCAGACCCTGCTTAGCCAGCAGATTTGGACATATCACTTACACATTCACAAAAGCCACAGTAAAACTAAACATGCTACAACAGATCCAAATTAAATGCTTAAAAGGTTAGTATTTCAACTCTGGATGCTGAATGTTTTTTGTCTTTTTTTTTTTTCCCCCCAAAGGATTTATTGAATAACCATACAACTGTGTGTCTAGTATAATTAGCACAGAAGATACGAACACTGATTATACAACCCTGATGATCCAACTGAACTTATGACAAGTAAAAGATTCCATGCTTTCCAGTGCATTTGGGAAGCATTCAAGCATGGATGAAGCCTGCTCATAAAAATATCAGTTCCAAATAATGATCAAAACCAAATGGGATAAATAAAAACATGTTTATAAAAAAACCTTACCCTTCTAGCTATATAAAACAAGATAAATATGACTTCATGATACAGTTCCCAGCAGTCTTTACTTACCTCTATACTTCTCAGGTTTACCTATTACAGAATAAATGAGAAATACTTAAGAGCAAACAAACTGCGTGCCCCTAATTCAGAAATACTGTTAACATCACAATAGCATTATATGCAAACTGATCGAACCTTTAGAGTCAAACAATCATAAAGAGGTTTTGCTATACTTTTACCAGGCATCTTCTCATCCTCCTGTTGATCCTCCCGCTTTTCAGCATCACCTGCCAGAATTTCGTCCAGTTCATCATCACTGATTGGCTCGTATTCTCCAGCACCAGACCCCAGTGACTGTACATCATCAATCTTTGCTTCATCTTCTCCTAGAGAGACAGATACATACTATAGCTTTAAAGCAATCACTCTTGTTTCCTAAACATGCTTTAAGCAGCCTGAAAACAGAAAGGTTCAGAAGCCAAACTGTTAGTTTTTGGGGACAAGTATATTCAACATGAAAACAGGTATTAACTCATGGAAACAGTGACCTTTTTTTCTCCCATAAAAAATGAGGCAGTTTGAATTTCACGTATTTTGGTCATTTTTTTTGGTGGAGCATTAGTCAGACTGCACATAGAAGGCCATATTCGGAAGACACATATCTGATATCTGGTATGTAGTTAATAATACAAATCTAAGTTGGCACCACAAAGTCTTTAAAACGCTTTTGCACATGAATCCAAGCTCAGGATTCAGTCCAAAGGCTCTAAAAGAGAAAGCAGAAACAAACCCGCCAAAACCCAAGAAGGTCCAAGATATTCTGCACGAAGCAATAATTCACAGACTTTTACACTCTTTGTGGAAGTCACAAGAAGAGCTTTTAGAAAGCCATGCCAAACTTCTTTAGTTGTTGTCACACACCTATCCATCCACCTAAATATGCATATACAAATACCTGTGCTCTATGAGTAAACATGTTCCTTAAAACCTGTAAACATTGCATTTTGCAGTTTGTGAAAGGAACATTTGAAGGTATTATCTCGCCTCCAAGACTGAAGGTTCTGATTCAAGCATTTGGAAAACCTACTGCTCAAAACTCGGGCTTTCTTATGGATCTCCACCCGCCACAGCACTTGCAATGAGTTGTGCCATATAAACTAGACAGAATTTCCAGGGGTTCTCCCCTGTGGGTTACTGTATCTAATCTCTTCCAGCTGCCTTAACCAGAAGGGAAACTGTCTCTTTTTTAAGGTGTTCCCAGTTTATTTTTTTTCACTTGCCTTTGTAAAAGCTATAGAGGGGGAAGAAAAACAGTAAATCACCTCAACTAACCTAAAAATGGTCACGGAAAAGCAAGTAAGAGACATGTTAGCACAGCGTAAATTAACTACTCGGACCACCTGGCAGTGCTTTGGAGGAAGATTATAGCAACTTCAGCATTATTTAAGCCCATTCCTAGAGCAAACACATTAAGGTTCAAGACATTACAGTAAATTAGCATTTATATCCTCATACATTTTATTAGAAAGCATACTACACTAATTTGTCCAAGTAAATAACAGATAGCTCCTTAATATCAAATTTGGAAACTGTATTTAGTTTTCAAAAAAGTTTTTCCTTTTTGAAAGGAAAATAAGGGGATCTATACTAGATTTCATTTTATGCCTTACAAATTTAAGTATTTAAATATGTGCTTGGACAACACAAATGAACCATTAAAAAAATTACCGTATGAAGCAATTAAAAATAATGATCCATAGTTCTCGATACACGATTAAAAAAGATTACTTTCTTGATTTTGAATTTAAATCAAAGTTTGGTAATGTCTGGATTATAATCCTCTCACTACCTTTAGTGCCTTTTTTTTTTTTTTGCAGAAATTTACTTTCATATTAATTCTGCATTAAAAACATGATACATTTGTCAGCTAAAAGGGAACAATGTAAACAGGAGTAATAAAGTAATGAAAGATAATAAAGTAGACTAAAACTTAGAAAATCATAAATATGCCATATATAGTATGCTTTAATAAAATGGAATGCATTTGAAAGATGACATTTCTTTTTCTAAAAGAATAATCCTAAATATACCATAACTTCCTACAGATAATAGTTTTCAGAGAATTTAGAAAACAGCCTTTGAAAAATACACAGAAGAATACACATGAAAACACTTACAAGAAGTCTGCTAAAAGGCTAGACCTAAGAACACATTTAACATCCACAGCCTGTTTAGTTATAGGTGCACTCTTGTAAACAGATAAGATACCTAGGAATAGCCTTTCACCAACTCTTTTCTGAAGTTATCACACTGCACTCTCACGTTTATTTCACCATTCCTTCCTCTAGCTTAAAAATCGCTGCATTCTATCCACTACAGCAATACAGAGCAGACTTCCCCATGCTCACTACAAACACTATCTTTGACAAGTGCTTCCACTCCACAAATAGGCTGGAATTTTCTCATTTGTACCAGTCAGCCTTAATGAGCGCTTTGTAAGCAATCTGGTAAGAGATATAGTAAGGAATAAATATTTCTCATCATCCTCTCCAGACAACATTTGATTTAACTGCTCAAATTAACAATGAGCATCTACTGATAATTCTTACTAAGCACACAAATATGCGACAACGTCCTGTTATCCTGCGTGAAACTGCAAAAGCTTAATTAATTTCGTTTCTCTGTCTGAAGACTACAAACTTCAGGCCTTACCATCCTAAACATCCAAAAATTCCAAATCCTACAATACCTTTTTTCCTCTCAACAGATTTTAGAGAAGACAACCCCTGCAATCACCAAAAAATGCCAATTTACCGAACATAACCGTAACATACACCCGTTACTCTGGATTTACTCTTGCTTCTTTTACCTTGTTGATACGGGTTAAAAAGTATTTTGCAAACTCCCTATCCATGCAAAGCTCAAGCTGTCTAATCTATGGGACAAACGTTTAAGGGTTTGTCAGTGTTTACCCCTTCCTTACTTTATTTATTATTAATCCTAAGAACATTTTCTGTGGTACCATAAAGGCCAGCAAACTGAAGCTGCACTTAATCAGATTACCTCAGAAAAAGCCATTTTTGGACTTTTGTGCCAAGCCATACATATGTTTCACCTACTAATCAGACAATCCTTTCTATGATAACTGGGCCCTGCAGAAAAAAACCCAAAGAACAGTTCCAAGTAAACACTTTTTTTTTTCCCCACTCATTACTTGTCACTTTCAAACTAAGAAACAGAACTTCTATGGTATAACAAAGCAATCAAATGTTGGTGTATTCTTTAGCAAACTGCCTATTCAGAAATGTTACACCTTGGTGAAATTATACCTCAAGTCATCTATGTTTCTCTACCTCAAGACTTCTTTAGAAATTAACAAATAACACTAACAAAATTAGCACTAAAGAAGACGCTCAACAGTTGTCTCTCTTATTGTGTCTGCTTCCACAGCAGAGAAACTGGAGCCGATAAGCCTTTCAGTAGAAAATTATCCTAATATAGCTCAGTGCAGCACTATGCTAAAAGGGAAAGAATAGAACATTTGTCAGTCCAGGTTCTTTCTTAGAATATCTCACCTTCTAAACTCTCTACCTTTTCGGCCTCATTTCCATCTTCAAAACCTTGTGAAGGTCCTGCATCTTTGTCTGTTCTTTCCTTCTCTGAAGTCGCTGAATCCCGACAAACACCATCAAACTCCTTTTCGTGATCTCTGTCCAGTTTCGTTTCACTGTGTTTTGTTGATTCTTTTTGAGAGGAGATATCAAGAGTTCTGTCTCTCTCTCTCTCAGCAGTATCGGGTAGTTGTCTGTCTCTCTCTCTGTCCAGCTCCCGTCTTTTCTCCCTCTCCCTCTCTCGTTCTCTGAGTCTCTCTCGTTCCCTGCTCCTCGGCCAGTCTTTGTCAACATCTCGGTCCCACTCTCTCTGTCTCCTCTCTCTCTCTCGTTCTCGATCGTGTTCATGTCGATCTCGCTCCTGAAGCCTTTCCCTGCTATCAAAGGACCCAGATCTGGAATGGACCTGACGATCCGATTCAGGAGAACTTCTTCTTGAACTGTGGCTTCTTGAATCTTGACGATCTGAACAAAATATTTTAAATATAAGCGTGACTACAGCACGTAAATGTAATACCATTTTACTAGACCAAAGCATTTTAAAGATTCAGGTATGAAAACGTACTTCTCAAAAGCATCATCTTCAAATTAATAATGCCTTCAGATTGTCTACAGATTTAACCTTACTTACAAACATAAGGCATTTCTCCCACTCCCAAAAAAGATTTTTAGTGGCTACTTCCTAATATGACAGAAGCCAAACTGAAGGCTTATCATTTTAACTCAAAAGTTTAGGGAATCGTCTCAAAATTCAAAATTTTCAAAACATGTCTTCTAAAAGCTAGGAATGCCCTGTCTAGCAAATGATAAATTCAGAAAAACATTTCCAGGCATGTAATCACGAGGAGAATAGAGAGTCAAAGCGCTTTAGGTGGAAGATATTTTTCTACTGATGCTGTGTAAATTTAAAAATATTTTATCCTTTTTCTTTTTTCCCCAAACTACACAAACAAAACAAGTAAATTTTGATTATTTTGTTTTGCAACAAAAATGATTTCCATATGCATTAAAAGTATGCCTTACAGGAACCATGACAGATTCACCTCAGTGAAATACAGCTCCTAAGATGATAATGGCTCTCCCAAAGAGAAAAGACATTTTTATTTCGCATAGATTTCAAGATTTCCATACCAAAATAGGGAAAATATAAAAAAAGTTTTAATAATGAATTTAAGAACATTATTTAGATGATAAAATTACCTCAATGCTCTGTTAGCACAAGCATTTTCTCTTTCCATGAGTTTTTCTTTGTCCTACAAATTACTATATTCCTCAGACAGCATGAATGGAACCTGACTGAATGTTTTGGTGTGAACAAAATGGTAATCCTGCCCACTGAGGATCAGCTTTTCAGATATGGTAATATTTGCAGGAATCTCAATTTGCTCTAGTTTTACAAACGCTAGAGAGTACCTCCCTTCACATTAATTACAAATGAGAAGAGTATACAGCCATCCAAAATGACTTGGGATTCACACCTTTGCACTTTTATACAGAATGATAGGTCAGTCTCACTAAAACATGACTTATTACCTGAAGATGTGCTGCGACTGGGTTCCCCTCGTTTCAACTGATCAATTCTGGACTTCCGCTCCCCAGTGATTTCTAGGCTTTTCTTCTCTCTCTCTCTGTCCCTATCCCTGTCTCTAGAGCTACTGTGCAGGATCCTCTTCCGTCCAGTCTGGTCATCTCCACTGCGATGAGCTGACTCATTGGAAGGGGATCTAAGTCTGCTTGAGGCATGGCTCCGATTGCTACCAAGACTGCTGCTGCGCTTCTGATCCACGGGTTTACGGTGTGGTCCATCATCTATAGTAACGTGAGGGGCTTCCACCTTTTCACCCCTCATCCTATGACTCTTTCTATGGGAGTCGTCAGTGCTTCTTTCTGGAACAACAATGTCGCCACGTTCAGGAACATCTTCATCTGACCAGTCACTAAATGTTGTATCGTCTCTTTTTTGGGGGACTTCTGCCACAGCTTTCTCAGGTGGTGCTTCAACCAATTCTTCTTTTGTTACAGGAGGGGTTCTCGGGCCTTTCTTCTTTTTATGATGTGGAACAATTTCCTCATCAGAAACTTCAGAATCACCCTTGGACCTCTTCCTCTTTTTCTCTATGTTTTTCTTTTTTTGTCCTTTCTTGGGTGAAAAGACCTGGCTTTCCTCAGTCGTTGATTCATTAGCATACCTCTCTACCCCACTGTCATCATCTTTCTTCTTCTTTGTGGCCTTTTTCTGTACCTTAGACTTCCTCTTGCTGTCATCATGCATTCTATCAGAAGCATCTCTTTCTTCAGATGGACGGTGTCCAAGATTTTCCTGAACCCTGGACCTGGAGCTTTCTGAAGCATCTGGTTGCTCTCTCTGCTTATCTGCTGAAGAAACCCTCTCTTTAAACTCTGGTTCTTCGTAACGCCGGGAACTTTCCTTTCTGTCCGATTTTCGCTCTTCTTCTTTCCAGCGACTCTGTCGCTCCTCTGCAGCGTGAGAGGGGCTCAGTGACCGGGACTCCTGCGGCCGCACAACCTGGCTCAGAAGTCTGTGCTTCTCATCTACAAAATGGGAAAAAGGACGCACTTCTATTGTTTAGGAAGGAGAACAGGTGAACATTTGGTATGTTGTGCATGCCAAAAAGTGTCAGTCAAAACAACTTATCCCTTATTTCAGTTACATTTCTTAAGTTTTGCTACTGCTGCAGCAGCAACAGACTATTTCCATTATGATAAATATGCATCTTAAACAACAGATGTGGAAGCCACTGTCACCTGGCAGACGTAACATACAGTGACAAAAAGACAAACATACAGATTAAGGAAAATGGCGTTACTCATAAAAATAAGGAGAGAAAGATATTTATAAAAGCTTGCCCCATGCTTTTTCTATTTCAGATCGCAAGTTATTTTCCACAGGCAGAGGGTAAGCTGGATCCTGCTGCAGAGACAGCCAACTCCTACTCACTTTTATCATCTCCGCTGTTGTAAGCATCACTATCAGGAGAGTGCTCACGGCGACGTTTGGGCGACTGGCGAGGACTTGGACTGCTTTCATTTCTGTGACGCTTCCTGCAGAACAAAAGTGTACAGTCAAATTTCTTCACGATTCTTTAAAGAAAACATTCAATAATTGAGTTGATCATCAACACAATCCCTGAAGTCTAAGCACTTCATAGAGAAGTCAACACATCTAAGGATGTTAGGAAATACTGTAGTTTTCTAAGTTGTTATTCCAAAACTGTTTTCTGATCATACTGTAAGATACCCTACACTAAAACACTAATACTTAAGATAACTATATTTTTAGCAAAAAGTTATGAAAGACTATTAAGATCATTTTTTTCCTCTGGCAATGATCCTAGCAGTGGGTTGACCCCAGCTGGCAGCTAAGTCCCCACCAAGATGCTTGATGACTTCTCCCCCAGTGGGATGGAGGACAGCCTGTACAAGAGGATTTATAGGAACAGATATTTCTCTCATACAAAAGCTATTAATTACTTTTCCAAGCAAAGCAGCCATTCAGGGCAACGCTGGTTTGCTTATTATTGATGGCACAAGGAGAATTTTATTGTACTAAATGAAAAAGAAGACAAAGAATCAGTGCTACATATTTTAAGGAAGCACCACAAAATTTTGGAGTATTGTTCACACCTTCACTAATAGTCCTCTGGTATTGAAAAATCAGTAGTGCAAAGGGTAATTTACGTACCACAGAAATTTAATGAACAAAGTCAGGAACCCTGACCTAGTTAGCTGCTATCTGACTTGCCAGGCTTCAAAAGGAACCACAGTCCACTACTATGCTTCCAAGACTGCCTGCATTATTAAAGACAAGCCCACACAAGTATACTTAAAAGAAAAAATTACGTCATCTGACTCAATTGTTGGTTCCAGGGTAGTTCCATAATTCTGCACTAACAAAGCATCAGATTAACTTCACTACCATAGTGCTGATTTTGGGGCCACCCATATGCGCCACACAGATGCACAGGAGACACAGCTCAAGAGCAGGCCTTTGCATAAACAGGGTATGTTCTTCCTTACAACACTCCCTGGCTTGCTAACTTACCGAAATCAACAGTAAAAGAATGCCTTTTTTGATGTTTTTAGTTGTGTTTTTTGGTTTTTTTTTTGACTGAAGTAACATTCAGAACCACTTACTTGGATTTTCTTTCCTCATGGACATCTCTTGAACTTCTTTCTTCTCGAATATCTTCCCTCTTATCCCTGCGGTCTTCCCTTCCTTTCTCTTTGTCATCCCAATCTCTTTGGCGATCTCGTTCTTTATCCCTGTCCCGACCTCTCTCCCTTTCTCGTTCCCGCTCTCGATCTCTTTCGCGCTCTCGCTCCCTCTCTCGTTCCTCCCGCTCTCGTTCTCGTTCCTTCTCCCTCTCCCTTTCTCGTTCTCTCTCCCTGTCATGGTCCCTGTCTCGGTCACGATCGCGGTCCCTGTCCTTATCCCGCTCTCTCTCCCTCTCCCGTTCCCGAGCACGATCTCGTTCCAACTCTCTTTCCTTCTCCCTTTCTCTTTCCCGGTCTCTTTCTCTTTCCCTCTCTCGGTCTCTCTCCCTTTCTCGCTCTCTCTCCCGGGCCCTTTCATCTCTCCTGTCATCAGACCGATCTCCCCTTCGGTCTTCTCTTCTTTCATCCCGCTCGAGGTCATCACTTCGTCCTTGATGCCGTACCGGTGAGCTTGCTCTCTGATCTGTGAAGAGAGGACGGTTTGATTACCAAGCGCCGAAGGGACAAACATTGCTTCCACTACACTGATTGTCAAAACAAAAGCTCTTGGGTTTTTATCTAGATATTGGTTTGCATATGACGAAAAGCAACTTGGATCTTGGAAATTCTCTTTGAGGAGGAAAAAAGACCAAAAAAGTACTAATTTTGAAAGACTTCAATATTTAGGGAGCGAGCTTTCCCTGTTTTAGCCAAAAGCTACTAAAAATATATATTTATTTATTTTCTACCAGATTTTTCTGAATGGCTTCAAAAGAGAGTTATACACCTCACAGCCTAGCTATTATTATTACATTACTCAATGATTCAAAATCCGGTATAAGGTTTTGAAAAGCTCTGAATGACATACATATGAAATTGTAAGAATTCTGTATGAAAATTTTACTTCCTAAAACTGTTAACAGTCATGGGCTCTAAAAGAACTCATACTATTTAGAATACATAGTAAAAGGTACTGCAAAATATGAAATACTAGCCTGTCTCTTCACAGAAGTACACAACCAAATCCATGAGAAAGGGAGAGGCAAGGATGCAATACAGCAAGCAGAACTCCTAGAGGTCTCCATGTGTATTCGCTGCAGAGCCTCAGAAGCTGAGCTTTTCAGGCTTCAGACAGTGGATTAGAGTCACAAAGCAAACTCAATTTATACAGAAAATGACTGATCCAGAAGGACAGTGAAACTGGATTTATCTAACAGTATTCACTCTCCACAGACCTAGCTGCCTTTTGTTAGTTAGATTTTGCATATTTTAAAAAATATTTCTAGAAATTATGACCACTTTATAACAACTTCTATGCTGATGTTAGTAGCATTTGACTCATCCAAAAAAAAAAAAAAAAAAAATCAATAAAGCTATTTTTCCACAATATATATTAGGGGTACTACACAAAAGTGAAAAAAATGGCACAAACAGAGGTTGGTATTTTTCAGTCCATTACTCTGGGGCTGAGAATGCCTTCCACTGTAAATTGAGACAATGTCCACCAGAGGCGAGCAGGCAGAGGCTGAACAGGACTAAATCAATAAAACATGCATTTCCATCGGTTTAATCAATTTTCATCTCCAAGTGAATTAACAAGGACTTAATGCTCCCCTGTTACCAGGTAAAATTAAAAGCAAACTTGAGTGACATTTCTGCCACAGATGTAACACTTCTTTTCTTAAAAAGTCAAATCATCGGTCTATGACATTGCTTCCACGAACAACAGGTTTCACATTCTTTTAAGGGTGCCTATAACATTACAATATGAATTATTGTGCATACTAAGTATTAGATTTTATACGTAAGTTCTGTAACTCCTGTTTCTTACGTCAGTTCTGATGACAAAACATCTACATGAAACTCTTACACGAATCCAGATACTGGAAGTGTATTAGACAATTAAATGTAGATAGTCAGCCCTTCTTACATGATTTCATCACTTGAAGCGCTGTTCCAGCAGTTGTTTGGAACACCTACATATTTGCCTTAGTTGAACAAAGCCCAAATTTGCAAGCTTACATTTTAAAATCATACTCAAAGATTCCTTATGTATCATAGAACTAAGCACCAACCAAAATCTATCTCCATTTTCTCTGAACGACAAATTTTACTGTGGTCTAGTTATGGAAATTATGTCTTGAACTCTAACTCTGAGGAGGATTTACTATTACAAAAAGCAATCTAAATTTTTAAGGAAGAAAACAGTAAATTTTATCTCCATTCAAGATCTTTACATTTTTCCTCACCAAAGGGAAACACAACCCATTCAAAGCAACTTCCCTTCTAGAAATTTATTTTGTTGTGATGACACATATTTACTTCTAAGGGTTCCCCCCCTCCGTTTTGTTTTTTTTTGTTTGTTTTTTTAATGTTTTTCTTAATAGAGTAAGAACTCTGTATGACATGAAAATCACAAATTACATTATAACATATCTAGGACTTATTGGGAGTGAGGAGGTGGAAGAGATGAAAGCTAGACTGCAAAAGCCACCCTCCAGGACACATTCAGACTGAAGGATTTTTCAGCTGACAAGACAAAGGAAGCCTGAAGATTAGATTTGCTGAAATTCTGTCTTGAAGATGAGACAGAATCTAAAGCAGAACCTGCCACAAGAACAAGCAATTACAGATACATTTCAATAGACCAAAAAGCTCCTCACAAAGTAAAATACAAACCATCTCTTTGAAAAACTGAAGTTAAATAACAATTAGAACACATATGTGACTTCCAAATCCAAACTCAAGATAGAAAAAAAAAAAACGTGCAACTTTATTTTTATTCTTCAGAGTTCCTCATTTCATTTCCATGCTATTCTCATTTGCCTGACGACTTCTGTTCTCTTAATTGGTGAGCAATACAAATATTTTCCAAAGTGAAAGTTGGTACCAAGTTCCTTAGTACTTTCAGGTGCAGAAGTGTGACCTAAGTGCATCCTATGTCTGAAAGAACAGTCCTGCATGCTCCTTCGATAATCACTGGTATCTGTACCAACACTTACTTGCTAATTATTATTGACAACAACAAAGCATTCATCAATACTAAGTTCCCCCCCCCCCAAATCTTTTTAATTAATCATGAATTTAAACTGCCACTTATTTTAGTAGTAAGTAGCCAGTCAGACTAGTAGTCAGGCCTTCCCCAAAACATACTAAACATGCAAAAGCACTATGCTTCTACACAGACAAACAGAACCAGTGATGAAATGCAGTCATGACTTGGAGTTTACATGTACATGAAGTGGAGGAGGAGGTTAAGAGAATAAAAAACTGCTTTACATTGAAGTTGTACAATGAAATGTTGAAATTTAGTTTGTTTAAAGACTACTCGGATGAATAAAAACAGAAGGTGCCAAAATCTAGCCAAAGGAAGGGATAAAGGGCATAGCATTCACGCATACACTGCCAATGAGAGATCTTACTACAGAAGTTAACTTACACCAAGGACAGGACTAGTGTCAGCGTGTCATTTCAAATGAGTTATTTAACAATTAGTGTTACAGGGGCAGAACAAGGAGAAAAAAAAAGAGGGAGAGAGAAACATACATACATATACATTTGCCTACACATGTATATGTAAAAATACACATGAAAATACCTCTGTCTCTGTTGTCACGCCTGTCCCGTTCACCATGCCTTCTTTCAAAGGAGGAATCCCTTGCTTGTTCTCGACTGTCATAGCGATCCCGATCAGCGTAGCTACTCCTGGATTCCCAGCTGTCATGGTAGTTTCCACTACTGCTGTGACCATCAGCCTGGGATCCTCTAGTCCCCCGACTTCCTAATAGGGATGTATCAACATGAAAGATGAGTTGCCACAGGTAAGGAAATCCACTGGTATTTTATACCAACTAAAGTAATAACTTTTAATAAACTTGAATAAACTGTTCATGGAAATAGAAACTGTAGTGTCAAACTCTACTTAACAAACAACTCTCAGATTTCAGATTTAAATTGTAAAGTTACTATTTTCAAACAGCAAACTCTCTCTAAATCACCACCCCCTGGTCTTAGCATGAGGTCTCTTGACTAGGAATAAAACAGTCCAAAAGTCAATTCACATTTATTCTGAGTAGGATGTAAATCTACAGACAGTGCAGCAGGAATAAGCAGAGATCACTTTTCCTGTAAAAACTGTATGTCATTTTCCTAATGAAAACATCACAATAAGCCTGAGAAAGCTAAAATGTATTTACTATAGACGATTTAAAGGTGGCAAGTGAAGCTGTTCTACAAAGTGCAACACACTTTCAAAAATACTGCCAAAGGTTAAAATCCCATTTTTCTTGGTCAATCAAGAAGAGTGGGGTGGGCAGGTGAAAGAGAGTTTTCAGGTACCTAAAACATGCAGTTGCTTTTGAGAGAAAACAAAAAACCTGCTGCCCAATACTCTGACACAATGCCCCCTACGAATCTCCCACTACACATCAGCCTCTTACTTGTGTTTGTAGCCCACGGGAGAACCTAGGGTTGCAGAAACTTTAAATAGAGTGGTGCAAGGGTTAGTGTTTGCTGTAAAATGGTATGGCAAAACACCAATGTTATGCCACTTTAATGAATGGAGAGCACAGAAGTGCTATAAATTCAAGCAACTGTTCTAATTTAATGGCCATAGAATTGAACACAGCTTTAAAAGCATGAACTATTTGGCAGTAGTTTCATATCAAATATCAAGGTAATATGAACGTCAATATTCAATCTGCAATTATTTTTTAAAATCATGCAATACCCTTGTCAGACAATTCTGGACCTCTGCCTCGACTTCTGCCAGTTCTATCACTTCTGCTCTCATTTCTGGAGTCACTTCTGGAGTCATTCCTTGTTTCAGTACGAGAGCTCTCCTCTCTGCCATGGGATCTTCCATAGCTGCGTGAGTCATCCTGGTACTGGTCATCCTTTTTATGGGCATCACGACTATCTCTGTCCCTGTAGTCATGGGAATCCCGTGTGGAACGTGAGTCTCTCTGATCACGACTGTCTTTGGTATCTCTGCTATAATCCCTCGTATCTCTGGAGTCTCGAGTGTCTCTGGATTCCCTTGTCTCCCTCCGATCCCTGTTGTCTCTTGTCTCCCTCCGATCTCTTCCATCACGAGATTCTCTGTCATCTCTATGATCCCTGGAGGTACTCTGCTCCTGGTCATAATCACGATCATCTCTTGTTTCTCTTTCTTTTTCTCTTTTCCCTCTAGTTTCTGTAAAATGTTTAAAAGAACATTATATACCTAAGTTAATCAGAGAAAGCAAAAATTCAGAAGACAAATAACATTAAAATAACAGTCAAAATACATTTCTGATATACACACAAAAATCAAAATTAATACGTAAGTCGAAGATCACGTTGGGTATCTGCCTATATACTCAGTAAGCTTTAAAGATCTTTTTGTGAATTTGAATCTGTACAAGTATTTACCCGTTCAAAAAACCGTAAGTGTAACAAAAAATAAATTTCAAACCTATTAGAGAGCAAGCAAACCGCAATAATTTTAAGGTCAGATAATTTCTCCTCCTATCAGGTTCCTATTTTTTCTCCACACAAATAATTTCAGAAAATTTATGCTACTTTTAGACCACTGCTTTTAAGACCTCAAAGCCCTGCAAGAAATATTTTTCTTCTTTTTTTTTTTTTTAAAGGTTACGTTTACAGCCAGTCTAAAAAAAAGCTGACACATATAATCTTTGTAATCCATCTCTTGAGAGAAACTGCATGTTTGCCTATCACAAATTGCTCAACCAGATTTAGAGATTTCCAGAGGGAATGACTGTTTCTTTGCACACACCTATTTAATGTCAATTAAGAAGATGACGGACAGAGTGATCAGTGAGGACTGGATTAGCATTTGGGCACCTCACAGAAAAGACTAATAGTTAACTACATGTATCCTGCTGTTACTCAGCTGATGCACTAGTATCGCCTGATATCGCCTGATATCAAGAGAAGATCGCTGACCTACTGATGCCACCATTGCATTACACAACAAACACCTGACAGATGCCTACAGGATCTCTACAATCAGCTGAGCCTACAGAAGCAGCCCTATTAGGAACACAGCATTGCACAGCCCCTGAAAACAGCTCCACCAACAGAGGAAGGATAATATAGATGTCTGCCAATATTTTCTTCGCCCCATAGCCATTGGGATAGGTGCAGCCAATGCCACAATTTGAAAATCAAGTTTCAAAATGCAATTTGCAAATAAATAAAAATTAATCTTAAGTGCTATTTTTATTCATACCATCCCGCCTCTCATGGCGCCTGTCATGAGACTGTGAAGTTCGATCACGATCATGCCTTCCCTTTTCTCTTCCTGGAGATCGGTGTCTCGAAGGGCTTCGCTTCCTCTGAGGAGAAGAGGAAGAGTGTGGGGGATAAGGAGAAGACGATCGCCTTGCAGGTGGGGAAGCTGTCCTTTGATAGGATGGAGAAGGAGTTCTTTTGCGGTGTGGGGAAGGAGAATGTCTTTGAACAGAGGAGCCTGACTGTGACGAAGAGGAGTGATGTCTGGAAGACAGGGGAGAATGATGCTGACCTGATGGGGAAGCAGATCTGCAAGGAAGAGTTAGGATAGGCACACGTCATAACTTCATTTGAAAGGTTGTTACCATACCCAAAAATGAGATTTAAATAATTTGTGCATTCTGGACCCTCAATCTGCTAAAAATAAGAGCTGTTTCTATAAAACAAACTAATCTTCACTCAAGGGTTCCAAGGATACCCTTTCAAAGTATACTTATCTTAAAATTGTTGCAGTTCATTTGATATACAACAAGTTGTCCAATCAAAATTACATTATACAGCTACCAGAATGCCTTCCTGGAGGAAGGGAGGGAGGAGCAGAAAAAACCATGATCTTCTACCCCATCTCCAAACCGAGAACAATTGTTTTCTTCAATATAAGATGTTTTTTGAAGTTCATGGTAAAATTAGGCAGATAACTTTTACAGAGTATAACCTGAAGGGATTTTTTCCCTTTTGTTTTCAACAGCATTATTTTTTTTTAGAAATGAACAGTATCTCCTCCTTTTGCATTTTTAACTTCTTTCTTTTATTATAAGCATTGATCTTTAAACAATTTAGGCCTGGATGCTGATATGCCTATCAACTTAAAAGTTTAGCAAACATGAATGTCTACACAAGCCAGGAAAACTCATATCTAATAAAATAAGAAAAAAGTATAGTGTCTCTCTCATCTTGGAAATCCCATCACTTAACATTATGAAGAAATTTGTTTACTGTTGTGTAAATGATCTTAATTTATCTCATGCACAGCCTAACGTGGACAAACACATACTTCAAGCCTTTGAGCTCTGTACTGGTTGGGGTTTTTTGGATGCTTATCAGCATCCAAGCAACTTGCAAGTATCTTTTCTAAGGAAACATGCATTGTCCTTAACTCCCACCTCCCTTCCACTTCACAAAATTCCAGAGACTCCAAAGAGAAGAGCACGAGTCAGAAAAACCACACATGGGCAATAAATTAAAAAAAAAAAAATCTCACTTGATTTTTAGTATTTAGTTCCTGCTTTTAAACATCCATTTACAGTGTTGGTGACTTCAAACAAACATTCAGATCATACAGACGAAGCTCTCAGTTTCGGGTGACTCACAAATGAGGGACTACTTTACCAAAGGTACCTCCCACAGTCTTCCACAATAGTCCAGCAGTTGGTAAAGATATATACGTAACATAGCTTTTGCTGAGTATCTTGCAAACATCACAAGAAATTCTTCTCAATAGCTGATGTTAGTTGGGCTCTGAAGAGAATGAGCTGTGGAGTCTTTCAGGTTAGCAGGCTTATAGCATGTCATTACTCTATCCACAAGCCAAAAGTTGCCCACCCAATATTACCCAGCTGTGGATCTCCTGGGCTAAGGCTTCCTAAAGTCCTAGGCTCCAGAGATAAAAAGATTCTCCTCATGTCAAGAACATAAAGCAATGATTCAGCTTTCAAGGAGCAAAACTTTGGGAATGGAATACTAAGTGAAATCTCTAGCAACTAGATGAAGGAATGCAAGTCTGTTAAAGAAGTCCTTTTTAGGTAAAAGACAACACAGTGAAACTCTTCTATTAATGAGTATTTCACCCTTCCTTCTAGGCAATGTCATTGACTCAAGAAAGCTGCCTTTAGAGCCCCATGGAGTAGTATGCTGATTAACATAGGCCCAGTCTCATAAAGATGGTGGTTTTACAGACAGATTCCATTACAGAGCCAGACACAGTCACTAAAGGAAGGATCTTGACTTGGTTGTTGAGGCACTTCAGACTTGTCAATTGAGAGAAGTCAAATACAATTTTCGCAGGACAGGCCGAAACAATACTTGAACAGAGTCATTTCATCTCTACTAGAAAATATACCAAGAAGAGTGGCAGAAAGAAAGGGGCGAGACAGAAAAATAAATATAACGAGCCTTTGTAACATACTTAACTAGGATGCTCTGAAGAACAGGCTGCATCTCATTTTTTCGATCTAATTCATACTGTGTCTGTAAACTTGTATGCTCAGATATTGCCAGGCCTGGAGGCTATCACACCGAGATGTGTTTATGATGGTCAATGCCAGAAACTATTTGGACACCTCAACAATAGGCTGAGATTCTGTATGTCCTTCTCAGAAGACCTAAAAGTTCATGGGATCCTGCTGATGCACTCCTGATGTGGCTTAGGGATGCCTGGAACACCTACACACAGTCTGACCTCCAAGATGCTTATCTGTAGCTTGTTTTGTCTGGAAAATTTAAAAGCCTCAAGGTGCCTTTGTGCATATTCCCGGTAAACTAGATGGGCACTTCAGGGCATACTCTAGTGGCCAAGATTGTAGGGGCTTTTTTGTGTATGGTTGGACTTGGTGATCTCACAGGTCCTTTCCAACCACAATGATTCTGTGATTCTCTGATTCTGTAAACAATCTTCAGGAATGGCAGGAAAGAGGAAACTCAGTTTCTTTGTCTCCGTGGAAATATACTCATGCTGGCTGCAGCTTTCTATAGCAAGAAGGAAAGCCTGACCAATGACTGAGGAAACAAGTAGACTCCATGTCTCTAAGACGACAATTTGTAGATGTTGTCACATACAAATGGAACAGATGGCCTGGAATTAGTAGTAAAATTTCCAAAGTGCTCAAAGTAAAAATCTGTCAGGGTCAGAAATGACTGACAGAATGTAACATAATTTCATGACTTACCATCTTTAAACTAAGACTACATTTACTTTTCACCATTAAACCCTTATTATGAAACACAGGGTTACCAAAATTGGCTTGCATGGAAGACTGTCAATGGTTTGGAGTCAAACAAAACATTTCACAATATCCTTCCCTGCTTCTAGCAGAAGGCCTATTTATCTTCCCTGCTTAACATTCCCTTGCACAACACTCTATACATCTGTATAGAACCCCCAGCATGTAGTGGCAAGCAAAATACTGGAGCAGGTTATAAAAAATGGGGAAAGTACTGCAAAGATATTTTTCAATCTCCTTATTATTGCCAGCTGCAGGGAGAAGGGGCTGCTCTACTCCCTTCCCTATAAACAATCCAATTTAAAGGAAATGTCCATCAGTGATGTCTAGCTTAATACAACACAACATTGTTCCAGCTGAACTGAGTCACCACAGTAGCAAAAGAGCTTGCTTATGACTCTTAGTATTGTTGAACGGGAAGGGTTTTGCTTTTTTTATCGTCATCCAGATATATATGACATCTGGTGGCTTCTCCCCAACTCTTCAACAGAGCTGCAGAAAATAAGTACGCCTCCCTCTCCATTACACAAATATTGGACTGCAGTGGTGTTTAGCACTGCCATTCTAAATCTAAGCATATAGACTCCTTCAGACCAAAATAAGAAGAATCCTCCTTTCTTTTTAATGGGTGGTAAAAGATTTTTTCCTAAGGCCCCTAGAACTTGCAGGATGATATCTTCCCTGAAGCTTGCTGCAAGAAGGGTCTCTGAAATTGTCTTTGTATCGTACTGTTTAGCCAGTTGTGCTTGCTTTTCAGGAAAAGTGTGTAGAGCCAAGATCCACGTACAACCTTACCCATTTTAGAGCAGAGAAACTCTGCTCCTTCCCAATCTCCAAGAGAGAAGACTTCTCACTTTTTCTACTTTTTAAGAAGGGGGAAGGCGAGGAAAAACAAAAGTTCTCAAAGAATCACAGTCTATATATATCTCATATCAGACTTCTGAAGTTCCACCTGAAGCCAAAACATTTGAGAGGAACTGATAAATGGAAGCCTGAACTATGACTTGTGTTCCTGACGTGACAGGTACTCTCAATGTAGTAACTTGGCAAGAAACTCAAAAGTCTCAGAGCTCAACTGTCTGAGGCATACACATACCTGCAACAGACACATATGAACAAGTAGTCAAACCAACAGAGGAAGTTTCTAAAGTAGAACTATTCATGGAAATAAAACCAATGCAATTGACCTCCCACCTGCGAGAGGGGGAGAAGTTGTGTTTGTGAGTGGTTGACTTGGCTGGAGCTCGGGAGGTTTGTCTTCGCCTTGCAGCAGGAGGTGAATACTCCCTGGAAGGGGAAGAATTACTGCCAGAATGATCTGCAGGACTAGGAGAACGCTTCTGTCTATGGGAGCTTTCAGAAGGATCCCTGGGAAACACAAACAGCAGCTTGTTTTACAGGTGTAATATGGCATTTCTAAGATAGAATTTGTGCTTACAAGATCAAGAATCTATTCTTGATTAACAATTCTATCTTATAGAATTGTTGATTTGTTTCATCTATAATTTTATATATGAAATTACCTCAAGCTAGCAAAATTCAAAAATGCAAGCTATGATCTAAATTTCTTGCTAATCACTGGACTGTAAAATACAAAACTAGAAAACAGTAAAACCAAAAATATTTTCTTGTAATTTTACCTAATATTTCATGTGGTGGTGAAACACAATTCCTATCAATGGAGAATTATCTTGCTACCCTATTCAAAATTTTCCGTAATGTCAGAAATTTATTTAGAAGCCTCCCTCAAGCTCAGAGACATTTTCAAACACTAATCACAGTTGCAAATGAAAGACATTTGCCAGAACCTTCAACTGTTACACTCACTGTACATCATGAAGATTTGAAATTGTTTCCTAATTTTTATTATTTAGGAAAAAAAGAACAAAAATCCAACACTGAAATAAAAGGCTGTAGTCACCACAGCAATACCTAATTATAGTACAGGGATAAGCCGAGTACTCTCTTGTTCCTTTCAGCAAGACCTAAAATGTTCTTTTCTACTGCTTACAACCTCCTTCCACTAATGGAGTGTGCAAACATGAGGGAAATAATATATTTTAAAGTAAGAATGGTGTAACTCATTTAATCAATTAAAAATACACAATTTATTGGTCTTCGACTCTTTAGTCTTTGCTATGCCAGTTACAAAGTAAACACAAACGTACCCTATTTTCATCAAGGGAAAGGGACTTTAAAAATGCAGATGTTATATTTTTCAACTTAAATGGACACCTGTGCTTCAGAAAATAAGAGTAGTCATCCACCATCTGAGAGAGATACATATGTAAAAGTGAAGCAATTCTAAAATTGCAGTAGTCTTTATCTACTTCAGAAATACTTTTAACCTCATGAAAATCAGGGAGAGTATAAATGTGCCACTGCCAATTTAGAAAGATATTAGTCCTCTAATATTTCAGAACAGTAGGCAAACAGACAAGTGAATGACTTTGATAAAGACTTTGGCAAATGAATTGCTCCATTGGTGAAGGTCCAACTTCCTGAAAAGTAATGGATCTCTCAAAAGGGCATTTTACAAACTTACTAAGTTATGTAATTAAAATCTACCAATCTGTTAGTTATAGTCTATCAATCCATCTATATGAAGCACTTAAAAGATTTAATGAGTACTGAAAAGGTTGTTGGCAAAGCAGGTATAAATCCCTTATTATTCAGTGTTCTATAAAATATAACTTTAAAAGCAAGGTTATATTAATGTTAAAAGCTAATAATGCAACATAACTTACCTCTGCTTCTCTTTTTTCTCCTTGTGCCTTTCAAAGTCACGCCCTCTCTCTTTGACCTCCCTTGTCTTTTCTTCTGAACGTTCTTTTGCTTTATGTTTTTCTTTGTGTTTTTTCCCCAGGGGAGTTTCCTCTTGTACTGGAGGAGGAGGACTAGGGGTACGAGGACCTTTCTTTTTACTCTGGTTACTTTTAGAACTCCTAGAGATAAATTAACAAGGGGGAGGGAGGAAAATGAAGGACTACCAACTATTTCAAATAATGATTTCTCAGATGCTGGCAAGAAAGTTATAATGTAAAGGGCCTTGAAGCTTTTAGGATAGGATTCACCGCTCCATTAGCAAGCAGCGTTCAATAGCTGTACTTGACTGAAGGGCGAATGCAGATGGTAAAAACTCACATTGAGCTCTTCCATTTATAACCTTTATTTCTGAAGCAAGTGAACAAAAATAGGAATTGCTCCCACTCAGACAGAAACAGTTTTCAAAGTTAAAGTGCCCTTGCATGAACTGCAAACATCAAAGGACCAGAACTCTATAGAGCATCGTGTCTATTCAGATTCCCATTTCTGCAATGCAATATCTCAGTCACATACACAAAATTACTTGAACAACTCAGGTATTTGATTTAACCTTAACTACCTGACACAGGATAAAACATCCAAATATTTTTAAATACGCATCTCACAATATTAAACTGTATTTATTTTTCCATATAAAATACCACTGCCACAAACCCTATAAACTAGATATACCTGTGTACTGAACGTCAGTAGCCCATGCTGTACATTCTTGTACAACATTCTCATTGTTGTAGAAACAATATTGTTTTGTCCCTATTTTAAAGGGGATTGTTGCTCAGCAAATATAGATGTATCTATTTACACTGCTGCAGCAATTTCTTTCGTATCTAAAAGCTTCAAACAGTGATTCAAAAGGTCCTGCAGCCAGCAAGAATTTAGAAACAAGCTTTGGAGATTGACTTTTTGTGGCACAGCACCTAGTGTGAACTCCTGTGATTTTCACATACCTTGTCCTTACTCTTCTCCCTACGCTTCCTGTCCCTGACTTCTTCTCCCCCCTTGAATTCTGAGAAATTCCCTGCTTTGAAAGTCAAACATTATTTCCTGAACAGCAATGTGCAATACCAACAGAACGCCCAGTCGGTCAAATTTTAAACATTTTGCTTCAGTCAAACTGCAGCATCTCAAATAAAACTGCTTCCCACTTTTTAATGGTTTGTATTTTCTCATCACCTCCCAGAGACAGGACATTTTAAAAGACCTGCTTGTAAGCTATGAAATTACTCAACTGACAACTATATGCATATAACAATTTTCTGCAGAAGATGATTCGCAGTGCACAACTTAGTGACCTTCCCCTAAAGATACATAATCAAAAGTCCTAAAACCAAGGAAAATAAGGAAAATTAAACACCATTATTAATTATAAAACCCCAGTAATAAAAATCAACTTGGTTCTCTGTTCTCGCTTTCTTGCAAGATGCATCTACATACTGACCTCTGCTGATCCAGAAGTGGGGAAGATACAGTAGATGCTTTCTTCTCTTTCTTACTTGCCGAAGATGATGATTTGGGACTGGATCTTCGTTTTGGGGATTTGCTAGACTTTCTTGGTGATGGCGATGGTGATAATTTAGATCTAACCACCTCTGGAGAAATCTTGAGGAAAAGAATATATTAACTGGTAAGATATTGATGCTCAAAAGCTTACCTGTATGCTGATACATGTATCAAATATGCAAATTCAGTAACAATATACATCTGAAATCTTAACCATGTACACATCCACCTCAAATAAACTAACCACACCATTTTCAAAGAACACCATAAAAGCAAGAGGACAGGAAAAGGGTGAGGGAAGAAAACATGATGCACTCTGTAATATATTACAAAAGCTGTAATTAAAAGTTTAAAATCAGTATGTTCCCAGTTAGCACTCAAGATTGGCTTAAAAAGAAAGACATCCTTTCAGGCTTTTTTTTTTTTTTTCCTTAAATCCTCCCAAAAATTTAAGGTTTTCTAACACTTACAGCTTTGCCTCTGTTACTTTAGTCTGTTACTACAATATATGTTGGAAAAGGAGCTTGGCAAACGCCTTGTGTTTTCTTCTACATGTCATCTCTGTTAAAGGTCTTATTAGTTTTATATCATTAAAATGCATTAAATCCTACTCATTTAATAGCTGACTTCATGAAGCAGAAAACTTGGTTACAGTGCTGGATGATTGACCAGATACTCAAAACTAACATCCAAGTCACATACAAAGTTATACACATATCAGTTATTTACTATTATGTAACACAATACTGCCCAGGAAGCTCAAGCCTCCCAGGAAACAATTAGGAGCCTATGAAGTGGCCAATGACTTATTTTTTAATTGCACATTTACATAATACAAACCTCTTTTTTAATGACTATTTCCTCTCGTTTCTCCATGTTTTCCTGTTCCAACTTCATGAGTTCTCTCTGAATCTTTTGGCGCTTCATTTCCAAAGACAGCTCATGATCGTAATCATAATTAACATCTCCATTATCAGAGTCTTTATTTTAAAAAAAGTAAACAGATTAGTAAAAAATTACATATGAAATAGATAATAATATTTAGCATACTGGATGCCAAGCATAAATATTTTCATGACTTTTAAGCACTCATGAATGGATTAACGAAGCTAAGACAAATCTCTTCTCCAATTATGCATGTGAACCTGAAATAACTCCAGTTAGTTCCATATAATCTGCAGTTAAATTATTAAACTTCATTAAAAAAACCAACACCTTAGCTTCTTTCAGAGACTTGCATCAATTATTAAGCTGAGGTAGCAAAGGAAATGCAGTAAATCATTTATTTATATTTAAATAGCAAAAAAAAATTAAAAGTGTGTCTTCACAAAGACAAAAAATAGGTAGAGTACTACTTAATTGGGAAATCTCACAAGAAATGGGTTTAAACAGTGATGCATGATACTACAGGATTTTGTTTAATAAGAGTATCCCACAAATCAATTGATACATTTATTACATCTACAAATCGATTTTAAAAGAGGTCTGTATGACCTCTTTCACTGGATAAATGCACACTTCAAGAGTTTCCTTCTGTTTTAAAAACACTATTACTGTTGGGTTTTCACATCAGAAAAGGTGCTATTTTTGTCACTTTTTCATTAAGTCATGCTACTTACTGTCATGTGCTTCAAGCTTTGCAACTGAAATCTTACCGAAAATTAAAGCAGTTTTACTCACTCTGTTTACATTTATTTTGCTTATGGCTATTTTAAGTTTAATGTTCAAAAAGCACTTTAGGAAAATAACTGTCACAGAAAAGACGACTCGACTAAAAAGTCATTAGCTTTCATTCCCCTTCCTACACACAGAAGCTACATAAAAGATTTTGCCAGAACTAAACTCAGTCTACAAATTCCCTTCATATATCATGAATGCATGGGAACACTTTATAGAGAGGTGCAGCTCCTAACAGCACAGGTTCTTTCCCAGTCCATCTGTCTGCTTATACAGCACTCACTAGAACTTAACAGACAGTTATTCTACTTTATACACATGACTATGAGCAACACTATTTTCAAAAAAATCATAATTCTCAAGATGAAAGCCTCAGTGTCTAAAACTTAAGACATTCACACTATATATTTATATAGAACCATAGAACAGTTTGGGTTGGAAAGGACCTTTAAAGGTCATCTAGTCCAACACCCCATGCAATGAGCAGGACTACATTTGAGGGTTTTAAACTTGAGGGTTTTATGTTCCAAAGTTTTTTGACTTAGATTCTACTTCTATGCACACGTCATAGTTCAATGTTTCTTAAATCACACCAAACCCAAAATTTAGGAAGGAGTGAAAATATATTATGGCTACTTTTCCGTTCATGTATTGTGCTTAAGTCACGGCAAAACAGTATTAGCAACACTTATACCACAAACTATAGAGAAGCTACCTACTGAATGAAATTTACAGAGGAGCTCCATCCCACAGACGACTTGCAGTATACTTTATTGCAAATACATTCATTATATCTGAATTAGCTCAGAATGGATCAGGATTCCCATCTTCTCTTTCAATATTGTAACTACTTCTGAAACACTGACACAAAACTACACCACAGTTCACCAGAAGCTGCCATAATTTCACTAGCAGGTGAACCTGGTCTGAAACTCAGGAGAGAGAGGAAAAAACAGCCTTTTCCTCAACTGTCTGCATGTGAAACAGACGAGTATCAGTAAGGACCACAAAAATCACCTTTTAACCATTAAACAATCAATCAAACCACCTACAGACTCTTACCAGTCTTTCGAGAGTTTTCAGAATATAAATAGTTCACCAACTGCTACCTTCAGCTGCTGTTGACATTATTCTATTCTGTTGTTATTGTTATATCTATTCTATTGACATTGTTATTCTATTGTTGCTATTCTAATGGAGCCCTTGTTAATGAAACAGTTCACACCAGTACAAATTATGCAACAAAAACCTGCTGACTTTTGAATTCAAAGGAGTTATGCTCTCTCCTCAGACTGACCAGCTTCAAAATTGTATTTGCCGTAACTTGGATTCAACTAATGATTTAAATGTGAAACATTCAGCCACAGAGTCACCTGTGGCCAAGTTCTTTGTTGTCTGAGGAGTCAAAAAACAAACAAAAAACCCACCAACTAAACAAGGCATGTGTTTTTAAAATAAACTGGTTTTACCATTGTAGCAGTCCAACTCAGATTGCTTCTTTGCTCTCCTCCAAAAATAAACATTAATGGCTACTGTATAACAGTAATCTGCCTAGAGATCAAATCTTTAACCATTCTGCTCTACGTGCAGCCCAATAATCTTGCAATTCTTTGAGCTGTAGGGGGACCACTCGTTTAATTATACTCACCTTCTCTATTTGTTTCCCAATCCCCATTTTCCTCTTCACTTTCTGGTGTTCTCTCCTTTGTAATTTTGATATCCTCCTTTTCTCTATGTCTTCCTCGTGAAGACTCTTTCTATAAAGTGAAAAATGCTGCATTAGAGTAAACAAATTTATGTTAAAAGAAGCCTGAAGAAGCACGTATATTTTAAATGGTGTTTGGTTGTTTCTTTTTTATAGCACAAAAAGCAGTTCCCCCTTTAGCCTGTTGAACAAATACCTTCTTAAATAAGCAGAGACTCCACAGGCAACATGTTGTAATGCAATTTCATATAATCAGTATGCAAATAGCAGATGGGGAAAGAGAGAAGAAGGAATTCATAAAATGAGAAGGTTTAACGGCAGGGCAAGAATCAAGCACGTATCAGAGAATAAAATTTGAAACAGGAACCGAAAGAAGAGATCAAGTTCTTAAGACGAAAAGTTTAATGAACATTTTAATGAGTATAATTTTAACAGCTCGAGTAAGAGTTCTCAGCTGTAAATAAGAATACTTATATGCAAGGCAGATGAGCCTCAGAAGCTGAGCCATTTAACTCTCCAGAAGATGATGAACAGGGGGGGATAATAAAATAAAATAAAATGGAGACCCTCGATGGCAGGAGGAAGGGAAAAAACTCTAAAACACTGGAATCAAGTTTTGTTGATAGCTCTATATTTGAATTTTGAAAGGCCCCAAGTTATTAGACAAGTCTAACTATTGCAGTAGCACCCATTTTGCATGTGGCAGATGGTCCTGTGGATACCTAAATCAGAGATTATTCTTACAGGAAAGAAGATAATTTCAAAAGGCAACTGAACCTGTGCCGCTCTTCTTCCCCTGCTAAATTCCAGTAGTGAAGCTGCATAGTCGCAGCATCGCCTCTGCTGAATTGACATTCCCTAAATAATCTACTAGGCTCAAGCGGAGTACAGGACAAAATTTTTTCACTATTTGCTAAAAAAGAACATTCAAGCTTAGAAGTATCTGAGGTTAATTTATTGAGTAGGAAACCAGAAAGAGCAAATAATGAAAGTCTGTCCCATATCCCTTTTGTTCTCACCTCCCATTGTGCCTTCTTTTGCCTTTTGGGGATTCTTCAGTGTTGATATGCAGGAACCTTTGTTTTTATGCCAAGAAAAGGAGATGCCTGAGAATTTCACTAGCTACTCCTTATTGAGACTTAGATCTTGACTTAAATTAAATCCTTAACACCACCTTAGAAACACAGTACGGAAATAAAATAACATCGTGGATACTCACTCCCAAGTGACTAAAAGTCAACTGTTCCTTTTTATTCACTAACAATGTTAAAATCTTATCTGTAGTTTAATTACATAAACGATGACAGAACAAGTACTGCATTTATTTTACCTAGTGAACTAAAACAGACGCTTCAACGCACATTTATCTTCAAGCCTCTCATCTTGATGCATTCAGTACATCATATTCAAAGCCTTTTAAGGTTTGGCAAAAACTGATCGGTTGCTACATAAGGAACTTCACAATAAAGAACTAATTTGTATCCTGTTTAATTTAAAGCAGATTGTAGAATAAGGAAAAAAAAATATTTTTTTCTTTCCATTTCATGCCAGGATCTCTAAAACAATGCACAAGATCCTAACCTATCAAGTCTTGTTGGTTACTGACATCAACTGCAGACAAATCAACATCAACTAAGCCATCATCACAACACGCACTAAAAGCATTTCAGTCTAAGAGCAAGAATTGTACTACTCTCCAAAGCAAGTTACTTTAAAAGATTACTCTGATGAGATGTAAAAACGTGTAACTTATCAAGAAGCATCTCCTGCAACCATTCTTTTTTTTCTTAGGATATCTTAGTTTTTCTAGACTGCCCTCCTTGAAGGCTGCATATATTCTATTAAACTCTTCCGCTATACACTCCAACTAATTCCTACAATATAAACAAAATGTCTTAAATACAAACACTAGTTCCTATTAATTCAACACCATTTGTTGCTAGCAAACTGAAATACATGTTAGGACATCCTCTATATACTGATTAAACTGTATACTGCTATGTACTGCAACTAATTCCTACAATATAAACAACAATAAAGACGACTTCTTCAATATAAATTCAATACTAGTTCTTCAATACTAATTTCTATTAATTCAAAACTACGTATTAGTAGCAAACTGAAATATGTATGTTAGGACATCCTCTACATACTGATTTCAAAAAACTTGTTGAAGCAAATTCCCAAAAAAATTTGTCAGCAGAGAAAGTGCAGGTAAGTCAGAATGCTTCAAGACCAATTTAATATCCCATGTTAAAAATACTACACAACTTGTATGTACCTTGCCTACATCTCCAAACTGACAACCAAACACAAGCATCTTGAAACAGCCTGTAATTTTGCCTTTCAGTGGAGAGATTCATTAGTGGCACAATCACATGTCTACAGAAGAACTGAGAATAAAAAACCTCAATGTAAGGAATTTTATTGAATTACTGAATATAGGGGAAGGGAACAGACAATTTTTATGCAAGTATGCTATTGTACAGGTCAGGACAACTTGATCTGAGTCTGTTCATACAATAAATGACTTCAGTTTAGATGTCAGGCAAAAAGATTCTGGGAACACTGCATCTTGAAAAACAAATCTCAGTTTAGAAATTGAGTATATTTTCCTGGGGCATGCAAATCAAGAATTTAAGTTATGATTGTTTAGAACACATACTTGAATTTTCTCGTGGAAAAGTCTTCAATATATTCCTTTTATTGTACTTGTTCCACTTATATGCATTTAATTCCCTCATACTATGGGGAGTAAATATTTCCTACGTATCCTTATAGACCTTCTCATACTTTATACAGGTTTTTTTTCATCTCTCCCTTAATAAGCCAAGAATAAAACAAGTCAAGCTCCTAAAGGCCAATAGCATATCTTTCACTTGTACTTGAAGAAGCTGTATCCACTTCAGCCACACAGGTAACCTATTTCTCTGCAGCCTCTGAAAAAATGCTATCTACTAGACAAGAAACAATACATTTTCATAATAATATAACTATTTACTAAAAATAATATTGTAGATTGTCCTAAGACTAAGCAATAACTTAGTAGACTTTGTTTATGCTGTTTTCAGGTATATGTTCACAGTTAAATTATTTACACGTGTTGGATAGATGATTCCAGTTTAATGTTGATATTCAGAAGAACTGCTACTTAAGAAAGGAAAAAAATAATACAATATTATGACTGAATTCTGTGAGATCGTATTCAATTTAATGTCTAATTAAGTTGGAGTTCCATACCCCATAAGATATGATCAACACTCTACAGCACAAGACTTGATGTCTACTTCAATGAATTTCCCACTACAGCCAGAAGGTTTAGCCAAGCACAAAAGGACTCATCCAGTCTGCAAAATACGCTTCTAGCCAAGAAGCGTTATTTGCCAACACCAACGGAGAAAATATGTATAAACTCTTACAACCTACAATTCACATAAGGCAGAAGCTTCAGTTTCAGCCTTATGAGCACATGTATCAGCAATATAAACTAATTCAAAGGCACAGATTCCTTCCAATCTAGAACAAGCTACCATGTATTACTGCTAAAATCTTTTGTACAAGCACAGTACTATTTTGCTCTATGTATAACGTCTTCATAGTGTTAACTACTACCACACTACACAAACATACAAGAAAATGAATCTAAAGTTTCCCTGAAATGAACAGGTATTGTTTCCATTTCAGAGATGGAAGACAATGCCGACTTCCATTTCCAGTGGAGATACTCAAAAGCCACAGCAACAAAAAGCACAGACATGAAACAAGTAATACACATTCCTTACAACAACCTTTCCTAAACATACATTAAGTTCTTCCCACTGTTTCTCCCAGATCACACACCCCTCCCAGGTAATACTTTAGGTAATACTTCATACACTCCAATGTAACTGTTTGGTAATATGGAGAAAAAAAATCAAGATAAAAATTTCCAACTAAATACAATAACAGCAGGAATCTTATCTAATTATTCGTATAATAATTGGTACACTAACATACAGTGCTGAAATAATTCCGAACACAAATCTGAGAAACACAGAAACAACTGAGTTCACCATAGTTGTCCACATAATGCAGCATATTGTCTCTGAAAATAATAGTACAAGATATGAAGAAATAATAAGGGATATATTCTATAAGTTGTCCGTATAGGAAGTTTCTTCCTAAATACATACAGATTGTACTAGTTATCTTATGCCTCCAAAGAAAAAGAAATCTCTCCTAAAAAGATTTTATACTAGTTATACTGCCTCGACTTTTTGTGGAACCTATTCAGGTTTTTTACTGTATCTTCTGGCAATCAGGTAGAATTGTCATATATAATATAAATAGCATTTCCCCCTGTCATTTTCAAATTTGTCACTCTTTCTACCAGGATAAAGTATAAGTATGACGCATCTAATTTACATTCTCTCAATCACACATCATATGCATTCACCACATGTCCTTTCTTCTCTCCAGTCTCTTTCTCACCTCCTTGCCCACTTCAAAACAACCTTTGACTGCATTTTCTTGCATACAGGTGACCACAACCAAACAGCATTTCAAATAAAACTGGACCATGAATTTCTACAGCATAATATAGATCATTTTCTATTCCATTTTTGTATATCTGAGTGTTTGCTTCTGCAACTGTAACTGCACTTTGATCAGATGGTTTCATTGAGCTGTCCACAATAACTTTTTCTACTGGAGAGTTTCAGTTACTTTCAAAATATTTGTTCATGACTTTTTGTTTTAAATATTTTCTTCATTGTGCATTACCTTGCACTTGCCAAGACCAAGTTTCATCTGCCATTGTACTGTCAAAAACTATCTTCCCCCAATCCCCACAGCATTTCTCAGATTACTTTAGTAATCTCAACTACTGCTTTCATATCTTCTGCAAAGTTTGACATTGGGATGTCCAACATTTTTTCCACATTCTTAAAAAGTTATAGCTCTTTTGATGAAGCACCATAGCATCTTCTGTAACTTCATCATTTGAAATTAATCTAAAATTTTCCCCTTAGCTGGCTTCCAAATCCGACAATATTATACCTGTTATTCTTTGACTATCTATATACCTCAAAAGCCTTGTTTCAAAAGGAGCTATTTAAGGTTTAACCTGTAGGAGACAATTCTTTCTCAGCCACTACTCCTCTCTGTTGAAGTTTCAGGCTAGCAGACTGATGAAAGAACAAATTTAGTCTGCAAGAGCAGTGCTGCTTTTTTTTTTTTTTTTGAAAAAAACCCCACAGTTATGAAACTTTTTATGGAACAAGCTACTTTTATTATTTCAAAACAAAGTTAAGATTTCTTATCCAGCTCCTCTGTTATCCCAAAAGCTTTAATAAGAGATGGAAATGTCAGATACTAGAGCTCCACCATAATAGTAGCTCTAATGATGGAGCAAGATTTCAGTTAGTGGTTCAGTCACTTCAGTCTTCCGTTCTTTTTGATATCCTGGTTCTTTGCAATGCAACTCTTGACGACTGTTTGTTCCAGAATATTCTCTTTGGATAGCCCATATTTTGAGAGTTGCCTCCATGCAACTTATACAAAAGTTCAGTGGTTTCCTCAGCCTCCTGGTTTATGACATTGAAGCAGAGTATTTTTTTTCTCTGCAGTGTGCTTATCCTGTAAATAATTCTTTGGCACTTTAACAGAGCCGCTAATTCTCCAATACCTTCTTCAAGTTCACCTTTACTTGGGGTTTAGTTGTTTAAGAGTATCTTATTATTATATTAATAGAAAACTATAAAAAGCAGGGTTAACTAACTGAAATAATTACATCAAAATTAGAGGTGTACCAGGAGAGAAGTTACAGGAAATTTTTAATAGCGGTTGGAAAAACACTTTTCCCACCAACCATGTACTGAACAGTTTATTTAAACTATTAGAAAATAAAAGAAACACATTTAAGTAAAAGAGTAAAAAGATTGAAAGTTTACACAAATTAACAGCAACTGAAAACATGATTGGAAGGTTAAGCCAAGGTTAATTTAATGATAGCAGCTGCTGTTGATTTCTTTACACCTGACATAAAAATTCATTTTACACAGCAAGTAGGAACAGACCGAGAGGGAAAAAAAAAAAGAATCCTGTTAATACCTGCAGAAGCAAAATTGATTTTTCACAAATAAAACCTTTTTCCCATTATTCATATGAAGATGGTCTTTAAAAATATGACGCAGGAATACAGTGGTGCTACTGTTACACAGTTGCAGGGTCACGCTACCAACTTTGCCTCTATTTGATTTTAACATGAGTGCAGGAACAGATAACACAATTCAAAAATAACTAAATTCTGATATTTGAGGGGTACAGGGTTGATTAGAAAATGAGAATGATAATGAATGAATTTTTTGCAAAACCCAAAAGTGAATAGTTGGGATGGCTGATGGGTATGTCAAGAGGAAGGCAAAATGAACCAGCACAACAGTAAATGCATGGTCTCATCAAAAGCAAATTTGGGATGAAAACTGGAGTCAAGATGCATGTAAAATAATGGATATGATTAAGCGTTGGGGGGGAAAAGAGTGGATGATTGGAACAATGGTTCATATACTTTCTTGGTAAAGTGTCTGCCTGTAATTAAATAACTGTTTAACAGTATTTATAATACAAATGCATGATTTATAAAATCTTTGGGAACCAAAAGATCAGAAAATGCTATAAAATTGCAAAATAATACAATTGTTAAGACACTTCGTAACAAAAAATGCCATATGCTATGTACAAAATGATCAGGTCATTAAAACATTTTAAACATTTAAACATCACCAAAATCAGTTTTCTAGGACACACTGCCCAATTGCTACTGAGGGATTCTGGAGTTCTACAAACTCCACTCTTACCCTAACAGGAGAGGATGATTCCTCTGTACTTCGTTTCTGTGGCTCTGCCTCAACGTCTTGACGTTTGTTCTTCATTCTTTCCCGAAGATCTCCAGTGGGTCTTTCTGGTGACCTGTATAATACAGACACATACTATAACCAGTTCTATGGCATTGTTTTTAAAGGAATACAAACTGTCTTTTAATTATTTTTATTAGTATATACAGAAAGACATAAACCTCCCACCCAGAAGAGAAGTGGCTGAATAAAACAAATATTCAGTTCTAACGGGCTTACGCATTCTAAGAAAACACCTCTTTCAGAACATCAAGAAAGACTTGACTCTACAAAGAAAAATTACTTTTATGTATATATGGCATGCCTCAGTTACTACTCTAGATTAGCTTTAGGTGATCCTATACAGAACAAATCTTTTTTGACCATCAGGCAAATGTCTTTCACAATCACTCTAATAAGCCTTTCAAGGTATCTTTAACCTTCTCCATATTCTAAGCTGCACTGATTTTAATATATATTTTATATATATTTTTTTTTTAAATTAATGCAGAGTCAAACTGCTGTAGAATAGCAATGACAGTCACACAGAAGTGTATCTGGATATGGATGCAGTCTGCAAGTCAAGATAACCTGACCTAGGTGCCATCCTCCCATGACCTTGGTGAGACTGCCAACAAAAAAACGCTGTTGCAAGACCATTCACCAGAAATTCACTCTTGGAGGCCTCCTCCATTTTCCATTTTGCAGTAACATAATTATTTCATTATTTGATTACAAAATATTTTATGAACTCTACTAGTTTTGCAACTTTAAGGTATATTTTCTGTAAAAGGTATTACCACGATGTGGGAAGGGAGGGGGAACATCCTACACTACTAGAAGATACCTATATAATTTTGTCTCCTCTTAGTATGGATTCACAAGTTCATTTATCCCTTATGGGATAAAGGAGAACAACCCTTGCATTTAAACAAGTTCTTAAGCAAAGGGGATATAAGAGCTGCTTCAAATGCTCTTTCAGTTCAAGAAATTATTTTCTCTTCATATAAATCTGGCCGGATAATGAGTTTGGTACTTTTGTAATGGCTGTTAGCTGTAATTACAAATTCTTCTGTGAAACAGTCATATGAAAGTACTGGATCTGTACCCATCAGTTTACACTGAAGAACCATGAAGAGATACGGATGGTGACTTAGTTGATTATATGAGTTATATATCATTTTTGAATAAAGAAATTTGCCTTTCTTGTTTTTCAGTCAGAATTAGGGTTTCCATTTAGAAAGTATTGCTTCTCCCACCCTTCCTCTGTCACGTAATACACAAATTACACATACAAAACTTAAATTCATATGATTTCATTTTCAACCTGTGCATACTTGAAAAACAGTAATTGGTTTCCGCTTCCTCTTTTGCAATGTTATCTATATTTAATTCTTTAAACTGTGTCATAAGGCTAAGTGTCTTACGATCTGAGAAGAACAAGACCAGTGACTGCTCTCATTTTTAAATGCATTTAATTATTCATGAAATTGCAAATACAGGTCACTAGATCAGAGGAAAGGTACAAAACAGTAGCATGCTGCTTCTTTCAGAGCTAAGAAGGATCAAATAATACCCAGCATACATATATAAACAAGTTTTCTTTTGCATACATTATTATACCATCTTTAAAGTGTCTGACTTTAGGAAAGGTTCTGACTCGATATCTTTTTCTTTTCCCTCCTCCCAACTTAGAAAGATAATTCCTTTGCATTACCAAAAAACTCTGAAGCATTCCAACCATCAACTACCTTAACAAATAAACTGTCTTTCAACATTAAAGTGGCAATTCAATGCCTAAATTTTTAATAATACATTAGTTATGGCACAAAGGATTTGGATTTGTGAAACTGAAAATTAATTTAAAAGGCAAAAATGTTATAGATAAGGTACTAGCAACATTCTTCCTCAAGAGGAGCAATTTCAGAAAAAAAACATGGTAGCTGAAGAAGAGAGCAAGAGAACTTACACTGAATGTACTTTATAGAGAGACAGTTATTTTAATACTTTGGGTTTTTTTTTTTTTTCTTTCTTTTAATATGCTGTAGTGAAACAAACACCTCAACTGTTTCACCCTCAACCGGTACCTTTTTCAGTATGGAAGAAAAAACCTACTTTGTTAAAAGATTATTCAAATCTATGTAAAGATTACAAAAGTTATTGAGAAATCACAGAAATGAAAAAAGCTATAGCTTCAGGGTTGGGGGTTGTTGGTGGCCTTTTGTTTGGTTTGGCATTTGGGTTTTTTTCAGCTTTAGGAGAACACTGAAGCAAAGTCATGGTAATCATCCTACCCCTCCCAAAAAACCCACTGTAACCCCCCCCAAAAGTCTAATAAAAATCAGACTGAAAAATCTGACAAATTTTAAGAAATAATTACTCAGGAAGCTGTGACTGTCTTCAGATACTTTGGCTTAATGCACAGAAAAACAAACTGGCTTGTCTTTCAGGTGTAGCACAACTTTAATTTTTACACAATGGCTTCTTTTATATATAACTTTTTTTTTTTCCTGTCCCTCCTCCAAAAGTCTCCTTTAGTTATTCCAGGTAATGCACATTACTGAATTTTAACAGGTGGACTGTAGAGTTAGAATTGTATTTAAGATATTTGCTTCTATACCTCCTACAGTGTCAGGAACACCACTCTAGCAACAGTCAGACATTACAACACACCTGTCTGGGAATATCTGTGTGTATGTGCACACACATGTGCCTTTATAGGCAGATGACAATTATTAGTGTATAATGCATATATTATAATTGAATGCTTATGAATCACTGTCCTGTTTTTCAGTTTCCCATACAACAATATTTGAACCTGGCAAAATCCGTAAGTTCTTACCTAGTATTAGTGCTGGTTGGGTTTTTACATCTAGAGTAATGATCCAGCATGAAGAGGACCAGACAGGCTAGGGAGAGGGATGCTACGATGGCACAGATCCTGACATTAGTATAAGAGAACCAGCAGGAAGCTGCCAGGCAACTAACCAACAATCTGTAAGTGGAGCAAGAGAGCAAAATTCCTTGTGGGATAGCGTGTTTCCACACAGCTCTTTCCTTCTTAGCTTCTCCTTTACTTCAGATGCCTGGAAGACTGGCAGGTCTTGAATTCTTAATATCCTCATCAGGAAAGCTTTATATGTAAAAACATGCTAGGTTTTCTTTTTACAACAGCAAGATTAAAATTCATGCCTTGAGAGGCAGCATTAATGCTGAAATGGAGTTATAACAAAACTAGATTTAAGATTCTTTTTCACACCTTAGACTCACATTTTCCTACTGTCTGGTGATGTTCTGAACTATGGGAGGCGTTATGGTCAGATAAAACCATTAACAATGAGATTTATTTATGAATGAGATATGAAATTGGAGGGCAAGACAGAAAGGCAGTAAGACTTGCTTTGTCCTACTAAACTGCTTGCAAAGCAGACAAAAGACTTCATGAACAGGCCTGGCCAAACACACGTGGACATGTCATCGTTATGTTGTCCCAGATAATTTAACTAAACTGATGTGGAAGCAACATTAGATCGGCTCACAAAAAGCCAATAAAATTGCATTCAGAATACCTGGATAAAAATATCTGTAATAGTTAAACGGCATCAAAATGCCAACATTTTATTATGTACATAAGCCAGCTTTTTCTGTGCCTGGCCAAGAGCTATCAGTAGAAAGTTCTGAAGACAGGACTGCTTTTTTCATTTGTCTGCTTTAGTGTATGTGTGGGGGTAAGTAAGGGCTTCCTATCCTTTTTTAAGAAAACCTTTATTAATTATTGAATGTATCAGACAAATCAGCATAAAATCTGTCCTTTGACTTTTTCATACAGTTCTAGAAAAAAAAAGTTAGCAATAAAAAGTAGTAAATCAGCATTATTCTTAAAAAGTCAGGGGTGACAGTGAAGCAGAAACAAAGCTTTAATCATTAAAAGAAATGAGACTTTTCTTCAAATCACCAAGGAGAACTACACACTGAGCATTCCAAACACTGAAATCAAGGAGAAAATGACATTCTAATGGTTTTTAAATTTAATCTCTACCAGTAATTCACTCACTTTTCCCATTTGGAACATTCAGTACAGAAAAAAGTCTTTTACACACTGAAAGAAACCTTAAACTCAGTGATACATTTTGTATCCCAGCTTTTACCATCTTAGAAGGAGCGGAAGATCAAACGAGCAAAGTCAGTATCATCCTGAGAGTATGCCACAGGAACAGGACAACAGAACCAGAGACAGAACCCTAACCTCAAACCAACTTTCCTGGTTTTGCTTTACAATTTGATGATTCAGTGTGTCCATCCACAATCTAGAGGTAACACTGTTGTTACTGTAGCACTATAAAGCACAGTTGTTTCTATAAAATTTACTGTCACATTCAGTTTAAGTAAGGTGTTATGCCAACAAAGGACAGTTGGAAAAAAAATTTAAATTACAGTAACATATGATGAAGCAGATAATTAAAAAATATTGTCTTCTGAAAAATTAAGTAATTTTCTGGATCTCTTCCTGTGATACAGGATATTTGGTCTATATCTGACATATAAAGTCACAAAACTATGTTTTGAAGAGAAATGTTTTCTCACAACAGGAGAGAAAGGACAGACACTATTCATCAAACAATATAGCAAAGGCAGAAGGGCTGCAAGTATGTGAGTACTGCTGTAAGTAGTTGCAAACCAGCATTTTAGAAAAAAGGACAGAAAGGCATATCAGAAGCTGCAGTGACACTACACACACACACATAAAAAAAAGTATTACGGTACTTAAACTTCCCATTTCAAGTAATACAAGAAGTTAATCTTCATCCAGCAGACTCCATTCATTTTTTAAAGCTACATACACACAAAAACCTGAGAAAACCCACTGTAAGTTGCCAAATTAATAGTTTTGAGCAGCTTCACAATGCAATTGGTTATCAATAAAACACACCATTAGGCACATCACATCATTTCACTTTTAAAAAAAAAAAAACAAAAAAACAACAGAAGACATAGTTGCAAAAGCTATTTTCCTACAGCATGTGAAGAATTCAAAGTGAGTTCTTGATTTACCTTCTATAACTGCTGCTATAGCCTTTACCTCGTGGTGAAGGGCCATGTACGAATCTACATGTGTTCCCATAGAGGCAGTTGCCAGTCTTCAGCCAGTTACGGCACTGTGTCTAAGAGACAGACATTACTGGGTGAATTTCACACTCATTTCTGGAAATACCATTGGTGTGAGTGTGGCAGAACAAACAAATGACTCCACACTAACTCCCATTTATCTGTAATTTCTGTCCACCAGTAATATAACTAATTAAAAAAAAAAAGTCAACAATGAGCATCAGGTCTGGCACAGAAAAATTTAAGTTGGTGGAAATACTATGAATATGTACAGTACTACTGCTCCTCTCCAGAAGCTGGGACAACACACGTTACTTGAAAATTCTAGTATTAGTATATTGAACATCCAAGCATTAAGGAGTTCTTTTCACCTTTACTAACATCAGTGACATCTGAGTATTTGGTACTTGTGAGCTACTCTTTCCCACCACCTGAATCCTGGAAAAGAAGATGCTGGGGTGGGGAGGAAAAGAAGAACACTTTTACAACTCACCTCTGCAGTACTTCCAGTGCTGGGTCCAAGCCTTTCAAACACACTGGGTCTTCGGGATGTGCTATCGGATATGGTCTTGGTATTTTCCACTGTGACCTTCCTTCTAATTTTTGACATTTTGTACTACTTCAACCAAAAAAAAAAGCAAAACTGTAAAATCCTTCAGTTTGGGGCTATTGACACTGAACTCGCATGAATAAAATAGTATGACACACGTTGTAAGAGTTGCTGCAGAGGTGATGAAGAAAGAAAAAGAAGTCATAAATGGGTGAAATGTGTCTAATAATGAGGAATGCCTCTGATTTGAACTAGTCAGCTTAACACCAGTAATGATAATTTTTCATTTTATTTTATGACCTGCTTCGGATTCTTCAGTTTCTCTTTGGGATAGATCATATGATATGTTATTCATTTAGGTAGCAAACACCACACAGAACAGATGCTTTCCTTATCATGTATTTTTTGTGCATCAATTCAAGTGACTCCAAGTGCAAAGAACTTTTAATGTTACTTCACCAATCTCTCAGAAACAAGTTCTGACCATTAAAAACTACTCCCATTTTCAGAAACAGATGTCAAAAAATGAGAGCTCCATTTTTTCCCTTCATTTGTTGTGACAACCTACTGAAGACCACCTTGATATTATCCACACTCTGTGTTTGTTACTAGTTTGTATTCTATAATTATTTGGAACATCCTGAGTTTAGAAAAAAAAGAACAAAAAAAAACCCAACAGTGATACACTTCTTAAGTTTCTCAAGAAGTAACTTACTTTAATTAAGAGAAACATATTTTGAAGCAAATACAGCATAAGTTTGCTAAGTAAGAAGTCACAGTTCATCTTACCTGAGAAATAAAGGAGTTATGGAACACAGAAAGAATTTTTTTTTTAAAGGAAGATACACATTGAGCACTAGAAACAGGTTGTAGAAAAAGGGCAAAATAGGCTCCAAAACATATTGTCCATTCTGTAAGTGCTACTTGATCTACATAGAAATAAAATCAATTTGAGAAAATCTTCCAGTTGCTGGACGATTTATATACAGCTCAAAAAAACACTTCTATGTTGTATTGCAAAATGCCATCATTCTAGAGCTCATTAGTCAGTATAAAATAGCCAAATACTACTCTCCTAACTTTCTGCTCCTATTCATGTGTCACTGCGTTTAGAACACACACACTGAGGATAATCTCTCAAACACAAACAAGTTACAAATGACAAAAAGCTCATCCATACAGTCAGAATAATATAAGTTTAAACTAACACCCATTAGATTGGATTAATACAAATTTTGACTGATCTGATCAGCAATACGTTCCCATTGCATTCAGATTGTAAGGTTCTATTCTACAGCAAAAAAAAAAAATTATAATGCATAGATGTGGACAAATGTACATAAAACGTAATACTGCTGTAACATATATTTTCCACTTGACACTGGTAATACCTTGTTTTTTCCCTTGTACCTTGGTGAAACCCCATTATCTGAATCCTACCACTACTTCAATGACAAGCCCTCCTTGGAAGTCTGACACCTGTGCACTTTCTATAAACAAAACTGTGCTGAAGCTCTTGCTAAGCACTTTAGCTCCTTTATAACAGAAGAAAGCAAGCTTATGCTATGTACTCAAAAGATTTCTCAGCTCAGCTCTAGTGACTACTTCTCCAAGCCTTTGATTATCTGAAGAATTTTATCTCATGAGTAAGGTTCAGGTAACTAAGATGTTAACCAAGATGCTCAGAGAGGGTAGAAGTTAACCACGTGGTGTACACCAGACATTAAAAACAATGGTTAACACCAATTAGTGGAAGCAGACAGTGAAATAGTAGAATTTGCCAGTAGTAGGAAATTATTTGGGTTAGTAAAAACTGTGGAGAATAGAGATTTCCAGAAAGATCTAATCGAGTTAGAAAATTGAGTAATACAACAGCAGATGAAATGCAAATAAATATAATGTAATGCACACAAGGAGAAATGATTTTATCTAAATACTTGATGAGTTCAAATTAGTCCAGTCTTCTGAGAAAAATAATTAGGAGTCATTGTGGACAGCTCAATGTGCAGCAGTAGTTATAAAGTCTGACAGGATAAACCATTAAAGTTAGAAAGCAAAACAATACCGCATCTCACCTAGCTGAGCACCCTTCCATTTCAGGATTGTTTCCCACTGTATTTCACCAAAAAACCCACTGAATTTGTAAGGTTTCATGCAGCTACACTTAACAGAGGATATAAAAATCAACTGACATGTGCAAAAGCATTTTTAATAAGACGATCATATACCAAATACTGAATTTGGTTTAAATATTTAGAGTAAAAGAGAGATATCTGGAATAAAAAGGGTTAGAAGAACGGCGCTGGCAATGGCATAGGGAGAGGGTTCAACACATGAAGGACAGATAAAATGAGTGTATCTAATGCATAAGTACAGTACACACTGACATGATAGGATTATACAAATAGTATACAAATACCAAAAACTTATTCATTTTGCCTCCTAATTTGAATGTCCTTTCATTTTCAAGGAAACAGAGGCAAAACATCTTTGTTTAAATGTTACTTTTTTACCCAGCAAATAGTACCTCCTTGGAATTAACTTCTATAGGAAGCTACGATGATGACTAGGCTTAAAAGGATAGTTATAAACATGGAGAGGATGAAGGGGGTAACATCATCATAACTGAAGAGATAATTTATTTCCAACTACTCATTTCCCTATATTTTGGCCATAATTTCCTTATAGGAAATTAAGAGAACACCACCCAACCCTGAATCTTCTAAGGTTTGTAAAACCCCCTATTTTAAATAAAACAAAAAACTTGGAATGTGAAAAAAACCAACCATATTATTCCAGGTAGCATTCTGTCAATTCTATTTTTACATTCTGGCCCATAACCACTGGTTTGCAATTAAAAACAGATATTTCATTAAGAAGAGATCTTTCATAAGAAATTATTCTAAGTAAAGAAAGCCAGCATGCTGTGACTGCACAGCGTACGCTCTCTGTATGCACATATACTCTGTCTCACTCTCACTCCTGCAATTGGAATTGCATGAGATTTCACTCTTAAGTGAACATAGCTGTTATAGAGGCTGCAGGATTACAGTCCAGACACACTATTCAGAGGCAAACTGAGAAATTTTCACTACATCAAACATTACATTTGAGAGTCTGTATCTGAAAATGCAATCACTCCCATTTTCATTCTTCAAATACCAAGCAGGTTGGAAAAATAAAAGAGACTATGAAAATAATATTGCAGTTGAAATCTCAGAGGTATAACGACAGTTTTATATTACTGACAAGCTTCTTTGCTTATAAACAAGTACTATGGCGGGGGGGGGGGGGGGAATATCTAGAGTGTTTCATTTCCAAACTTTTCAGACTGCACATCAGAGGATAATCAAGAACAACTGAAATGGAACATCCCATAAAAATTCCCATAACTTCCTCAACTATCCCGCATTTTCCTATTTTGTTTCTTTACCTTTGATGATCACAGTCCTGCTATCAATCCCACACTGATCGCCAGTGCAATGATTTTCCTTTCCACCAAACTCCTGCGTCTCTGAATTATCATCTCCTTATCAAACACTCACATGGGTTAGACAGCACTGAGTAGCAGTGTGGACTGAGCCTTAAGCATTCACATTTCAACATTTCAAATAATTACTACAATGACTTTGTAAGAAATAGTTCCTAAGTAGAAAATTATGTACTTCTCTATTTGAGGTACAGTACATTGCATGGCTAAATCTACTTAGGGGCGTTGAAGCGTCTGCAACTTCTGAATAGCTTACTACAACTAAGAGAAATTAACTTTATACTCCTAAAATAAATTCTATAGATAAGGTTTTAACTGCAATGTATCACTTTTCCATACATCATTAAGATCCACAGGAATCTTTAATAATAAATTAGAAATATTTGAACACTATGATAATTTGCTCACAGATCCATGTATGTTATTCTTTAAATAGAGTAACTTTTCCATGGTGAGAGACAATGTGTTAATGACATTAATTATACTACCATTTGAAGTAAAATGTATCTCAGTGTTATGCCATGAATAAATCTAAGATGTAGACAGACTTGAGGAAGCAAGTATACCTAGTGGGCACTAACCAAGTAACTGAAATCAGTAAAGCATGATATGATTGACACAATATTCAGTGAAATTCTGTAGTTTTATTATCAGTGCTCCTACATTTTGGCATCAGGCATGCTAATGTTTTTCTTCAAAAGAAGTATATTACATAAGCTACAACAAGGAGACACACATCTCAAACACCTGCTTTTCTGTTAGAAAAACCTAATCCAGTCCCCTGCAAAAATTAATCCTGCTTCTACTGGAAAATTAGAAACTGAGATGTAACAGAACAAAAGCAAAATTCACAAAAAACTGTAAGGAGATAAAATCTCTTTAAGTCATCCAAGGCATCACCAGTAAGCATGTCAATGTCTGCGCATGCATACGTGCACACCACACACAGGCTAAACATTATGTCACTTAAGAAAACCCTAACTTTGAAGTGATAAATAAAATGCCATTTAAAATAACAAGCAAAATTTTAATTTTAAAATCCTACAGGAGTTCAGGTACAAACTGATTATAACACTCTAGGATACACTAAATACCTGTTGACAGCTAAGTAAGAGCTGAGAAAGAAGAAAAGGTCAGTGCTCTACTTTCACAAATGAAGAGCTTTTACCTGAAACAGCTTTGTTTCTGATTACAACGTTAACATTTCCATGTCACAATGCTAATAAAATAGTGATATTTGAAGGAGCTCCACAGGTTTACTACGTAAAGATAACGCTAAAAATAGTAAAACTTGTTGTTAACCAGCTTTCAAAATAATAGTCAAATACTGGTTGCACATTTACGCGACGTCAGTCTAGCACTCTTCAACTTACACAAAGAAGCCTGTTTGACAGAAAACTAGAAATTATTCCAAATTTACTTTAACAACTCCATGCTGTTAACCCATCACCATGTTGACTTGAACCTATCCCTCGGTATTTCTCCAGTAGTAGTGATAAACAACTGCTAATTATGTTTTCACAAGTATTAAATCATGGTTGGCTTTCTACATGTAAATACATAAATTAAAAATCAGGCCCTAGCATCAGTAAAGAAAGTATACAGTGTTCCATACCTCGTCTAACAAAGTCCTCCTACTCGAAGATGTTTTACCAGACTAAGGGACAGTCTATGCAGACTGGTGCAAACAGATCCAAGCTCACCGAGCTTTCGTATGGAGTTTGTTGGATACCTACTATGTCCAATCTGTAATCGGAATAACCACATTAGCATATTGTCACACGCTGGCAAACATGCCAAGAAGCCGGGGGTATATCTCAGGCATGGTCATGTACAGCCACACTTCCACAGTTTTCAGGTACGCTCAGCCGATGGGCTTAGTCTGTCCACTCCTGTCTGCACAGAGGCACCACAAGTGTTTCACCACCAGAGCAAGATGCCACAAGGTGCTGGTCGCTAAACCACTATCTGCCACAACCTGTTCTTCAAAAAGTCTTGTGGAAGGTGGACAAGAAATCAACGGGGGAGAGGGAATCCAGCAGAGGAGTCAAAGGTGAGGACCTAAGCAGGACCATTGGTAACGCTAACCCAACCTAATGCCCAGCCCTGTAAGTTCTGGAAGGGATGGGAGTTAGCTGCAGCCGCTATCTACAGAAATGGTGATGAGTGAATTTACAGGAGCGAAATTAGTAGTCCCTCTAAGCGCATAAAGCAGAAACTATCCTACTGCCAGAAAACGGGGGAAGAGCCCCATTAACGTGGAAGACACATCCCACGAACAGGGAACGATCCAA
>JAHREE010000279.1:37190364-37261553 GCA_033628505.1 Tringa tobata
GCCCCTTCCCGGCGGCCCCTCGCGCCACCCGCCGCGCGGGTGATGACGTAGGAGGCGGGCCGGGCGGAAGCGCCGCCATGTTGTGGGAGGGAGGGGGCGGGGAAGGCTTAACTCCTCTGCCGGCGGAAACCGGCGGGCGCCCACCCCACCTCTTCAAGGGCCCTCTGCCCCGCCGGCAGCGGGCGGGGGTGCTGGTATTCGGCAGCCTTTGGGCTTGTGGCCCGGCTCCGTGGGTTTGTCAGTCCAGTTTCTCGGCCTGGGCCGGTAGGGGGTGTGGGGATGATGAACACTGCGGCCGAGGTGCAAAAAAGAATCACGGAATTTGGCCTCATGAGGCGTCTGCTTGGTAGGGCTCCGTGGGATAAAGCACTGGAGAGGAGAGGGGCACAAGGAAGCTGGGTAGTAGTCAAGGATCGTCTTCTCCAAGCTCAGGAGCAGTGTATCTTAACAAGTCAGGCAAAAGTGCCAGGAGGCCTCCATGGATGAACAAGGAGCTCCTGCAGGCTCAAGAGCCAAAAGGAGGCCTACAGAGGGTGGTAGCGAGGACAGGTAGCCTGGAGGGAACGCAGAGAAACTGACAGAGCAACCAGGCACCACAAGAGGCAAGCTGAACGCCAGGCAGAATTAAATCCTATAAGCATGTTAATGATAAAAGAAGACTAGGGAAAATATGGGCCCTCTCTGGAGGGAAACAGGACACCTGGTGACCCAGGGTATAGAGAAGGCTGAGGTACTCAATTTTATTGCCTCAGTCTTCCCTGGCAGGGTCTCTAACCACACTGTCCATGTCTCAGAAGGCAAAGGCAGGGGCTGTGAGAATGAAGAACCACCCACTGTGAGTGAATCGTTCTATGATTCAAGAATGGTTTGGGTTGGAAGAAGCCTTCAAAGGTTATCTAGTCCAACACCCCCTGCAATGAGCAGGGCCATCTTCAAGGAGATCGGGTTGCTTAAGAGGCCAGTCCAACCTGACCCTGAACACTTCCAGGGATGGCGCAACTACCATCTCTCTGGTGACCTGTCCAGTGTTTCACTGCCCTCGTTGTAACAAATTTCTTCTTTATATCTAGTCTAAATCTTCCCTCTTTTTGTTTAAAACTGCTGCTGCTTGTCCTGTCACTACAGGCCTTGGTATAAAAATATTTCTCCATCTTTCTTATAAGCCCTCTTTAAGTAGTAGAAAGCTGTCTCCCCAGCACCTTCTCTTCTCAAGGCTTAACAATCCCAACTTTCTCAGCCTGTCCTCAGAGGAGAGGTGCTCCAGCCCTCTGATCATCTTCATGGCCCTCCTCTGGACTTGTTCCGACAGGTCCATGTGTTTCCTGTGCTGAGGACTCCAGAGCTGGACATAGTACTCCAGGTGGGGTCTCACCAGAGCAGAGGTGGGGGGGGCAGAATCATCTCCCTCAACCTGTTGGCCACACTTCTTTTGATGCAGCCCAGGATACGATTGTCCTTCTGGGCTACAAGCACACATTGGTGGCTCATGTTGAGCTTTTCATTCACGAGCACCCTCAAGTTCTTTTCAGCAGGGCTGCTCTCAATCCCTTCATCCCTCAGCCTGGTTGGTTTCCCCAACCCAGGTACAAGAGCCTGCACTTGACCTTGTTGAACTTCGCGAGTTTCACAAGGGCCCACTCTCCAAGCCTGTGCAGGTCCCTCTAGGTGGCATCCTGTCCCTCTATCGAGCGTCTCTGTCTGGGTCTCATCTTCAGTGACATTCTCACATTTAATGAGCATGCCAGTGTGATGACAGCTTGTCTTTAGACTTGTATTGGTCCTGACCAGGAGACAGCTGTATGTGGAGGAGTTGGTGATCCAGGTGAACCTGAGTAGACCCTGTGCTGTGCCGTATGTGCAGCTTGGCCTTCAGGCGTGTGTTGTGCTGCACAATCCAGTGGCTGTAGGATAAATAAAGGTAGCCAGCTAATTGTAGCAGAGGAGCCTGAGGGCAGGTCCCACTTAGTATCAGTGATTTGGCCACCTGTCTGTCCTTGCCTTTATCTAAGTGTGCAGCAAGAAGTTCTCATGTGAACACCCTTTCGGTGTGACAGTGGAAATGATCAATAGGATGGTTCTCCTGTAAGAAAATCCTCCAATAGCTTGAATAACCAAAATAAGAATCTCTTCTATGGATGTGGTCTTGCTCAGCATGCCGCATGTCAATCAGAGGCCTGTTGGATGCCCCATCACCTGGAGCTGTCACCATTTAGAGGGATATAAGATTATCTGTGCTGTTCTCCCCTTATAGTGTGCACTATATATATATATGTAGTTCAGTGCACTACCATTGTAGGTATATTAGTGTGTTTGAAAAAACGCAATGTATTCTAAAATGAAGTACAGGGGGTGGAGTCATGCTTTTTCTTGACTATATATAAATAATTTTAATAAAGCAGCAAGCCTTTTTATTATTATTTGAGTTAATTAAATTCAGTAATGCTGGAATAAATTATATTCAACATCACAAGTTTTGAAGAACGTGTTGAGCTATCTCTTTGACAGCAGAAAGTGCTTCTAAGCATGTAGGTTTAATTTCTTGAGGAGGAAGCAAAAATCCATAGGTTCCTGTGTCCCGAAGCTCAATGGTAAAAGAATATTTAATTCCAAGATCATAAGCCCAGTCATCTGACCCTCCAGGAGCTAAATCTATGTAAGGGAGGGAAAACAGGTAACAGTTACGTGAAACCAGAGCTTCAGTTTTCTGTTCAAAAGCTGTCTTCTGAAGCTACCATGTCTGTTGTAGTAAAATTCATACTTACAAATTGTTTGTGCACCGGGACCAGGTTTATAGATTTTCTTTGTTGTCCTCTTTATAGCTTTAGCTGCTTTCTTTGCCAAACTTTCCTGAAATTTAATAAAACATCTCCTTAGCCTTGTGATAATAGTTAATATTTATGCAGGTAGAATTTGTTTACACTGTGCTTTGGATCTTGCATTAGTTGAATACTCTTCTAAAAGGTTCTAGAAAACCCCCAGAATGTGGTTAAAATTTTAGCATATCCCCATGCTGTAGCTAGATAACAAAATACAAATGGGACCTTACCACCCACTTCAGGCAGTGAACTGTCATCAAACCATTTGTTCCCATTTGTCTCTTTTTTTTCCTTTTCTGCCACAATATTTTAAGTCACTCTTGATTCATGTAGCATTGACAAAAACAGCAGAAAAAGATTTTCATTGAGCAAATTCTACTTTTAAGCCATGAAGATTTAAATGCCCAGAATTAGCGCACATCTTTCTGCTTTACAAGGAAGGAGCCACACGCAGCTGCGTTGTTTTTTTTTAATGCAGTTTCAGGAAATTAAGCAGTAACTGAGATGGCATAAGAATGTATGTTGTTTGGGTTTAGTTTGTTCCCTACTGTCATCACTGGAGTTTTTTCATTTCTTCTTCTGAACGTACTGGCACTAGTTACCAATGAAAATATATTAAACTGTCTGGGATTTTGCCTAACAAAGTAGGATTCTCCCAATGCTTTAACTGTGTACTTTTTGCAGTCCTGTTATCTCTACGGCCTTTATTTTTTTAAAAATAAAATGGTTTTGTTTTTTTTTTAAATACGTTTTTAAAAAAATTAATATGTTAAGTGGCATGGGAGATACATGAGGTTGAAAAGCAGTAAAAATGACAGCAGCGTGTACAATCATCAATCCTGTATGTTTATGAACTCCCTTGCTGCCTGGCTTTATGCCACGTAACATATGAAATGACCTGTCCACCTCAGGCATGGGCTGTCTTCCCATATGGCAAATCCCAAAGCCTGCAAACCTCCTCTCTGGTCCCCTTCACATCATTTCTGCTCCTTTCTTACTGGTGGGCAGGAGTCCTTGCTGCAAATAAAATAATTCATTGCCTCAGCACTTGGAGCTTAGGAAATGCCAAAAATGCACCAGGAAGTACAGGAAAGGGAATTCCTTGCTCAAGGGGACTTGATGTCTTTGCATAAGAAAAATATTATGAAGTTGTCCATGTACTCTTAGGGCTTAATTATTCTGTGTTGGCAAATCCCATTTTAGCCTGCATATTATTTCCTCATCCAGATAAATCCAGAGCTTTCTGGTCAGTGGGAAAAAGCAGCAGCTACTTTTTCTGGTTTGAATTCTGTCTTCTAGGGGAGTTTTTACCATGTGATTTGGTGGCTCAAGAATGTAAAATTCTACATAAGTAGGATATGTTTTCTGCCATTACGACCATTTTAAATACGTATCCCTAGCAAAACACTTTAATAAAAATAGCAAGTGTCCACCAGAATACCATATTGCTTAGCTATATGGAGGCTATTTTTCAGTTACACACCCAAGTAATTCTGGAGTTTGTGTAAGCCATACAACATAATCAGCAATTTGCACAAATATCTTTTCAAGGTGTCCAAAAAACCCAAGACACCACTCTTTTAGCAGCAGCTTCAAAGGATCAGATATTGATGATGTGCTGTCAATCTAGAATAACTACTTTTGTTTTTCCCTGGTCTTCAGAAGATGCTTGCTGGGCTAGACCAGCCCAGACTTCTTTAAGTTCTTAAGAACATCAGGAGAACATCTCATTTCCCAGTTCTTGAGCTCCAGAGCACCGTGTGCTCAATACAAGCCTCACTAAGCAGGGTAAGAAGTTCTGAAATTAATGCGAAACTTAAAGAGATGGGAAGACTTACCAGCTCATCATGGTCTTTGCTTTTGTCCTTAGTGTAAGAATATGGAAACAATACCATCTGGGAGTAAGAGTGCATGGTTATGTAGGCTTTAATGGTGTCTTTGTGATCTCTGACAAAGCGAGCCACTGCTTTCACTTCAGGCTCGGACTCTGGGTAGGGTCCACAGTATGTCTCGTGACATTCATAGGGAGATGCTCCTTCCCCTGTAACAAAAGAGCGCACAGTGTTACCCCCTAACTTCTTCCCTTCTGCATTTCTGAAAGAGCAGAGTGTGATACTAATACAAAAGAAATCGTGGACTCCACCGTGCTATGGGAAGAACTGTTGTGCTTGCAGAAATCAGTGTGAGCCTTGTCGGATTTCTCACCTACTCTACCCTTGAAAATAATTGGAGAATGTGAAGGAAAAAGAATATTGAAAGACTGGATAAGAAGTCTTAGAGGATGAATATGCTCCATTTAATCAAGAAAAGGACTGTGAGACCCCCTTCTTAAAATCTAAAAGTGCTACAGGAAAAAGGCAGTTCTAAATGATTGTTTAATCTCAGGGGATAGCAGACTACCAATTGGAAGTTGAAGAAGCACAAATCAAAATGAAGGTTTTTAAGAGTGAGGAAAACTACTCACTAGAACAAGTTACCAAGAAGACAACTAGCATTCACCATTTTTGCTATCTTCAGAATAAGACTAAATAACTTTCTGGAAGCAACTTTGGAAGCATCTTTAGTGTTAATTGTTAGCTCTTTGTATTTTAATGAATTTTGTCAATTATCCCCTTGCTACTATTGGTAGTTTAAATGGACATTTTATGTTTAAATCCTATGCAGGAATAAAGCTCACTGAGTACTTTAACACCCAGAAGACTTTCTTCCTCCCTGGGCACTGGGACACTTTAACATCTGTCCTTCCAAAAATCAGTAATGCCAATGACATCTTCAGAGTAGCAGCCCTGTAGAAGCAATGCATGCTCTTACCACATGATATAGGAGAGAAGGAAACATCTTCTGGTGCCAGTGATATCAAGGGAAGATCTATTGCATGCCACAAAGTAATAGGGAGCATATCTGGACCCCAACAACACTAAGAATTTTGATTCTTTGATTATTTGATTTGATAAACCATATGTGTGGTTTAGTTAATTAAAAGTTGCAACGCTCTGTACAGGTGTGTTTGGGTGAAATGTAGTTGTGATAGACAGAAAGACCAAGTGGTACAGTGGTACCTGGATGTTGATGTTGAGAATAAACCTGTATTTTCACGCATTCAACCATTCCACAGATACTGCAAGCCCCTTTATAATATCAGTGGATGAAAATAAATCCTCAGGTTGCCTACATCCTTGTATGACACAGAAGAAGCAACAGAAATAATATAGTGAAGAGAGAAGGCTGTGGGGGAGAAGTGCCGACGGAGACACTGAACCTGGTAAATGCAGGCTGGGAGGTCAAAAACAAGGGTACTGGGGCAGAGAGGGCTGTGATAAATTTTATGTTCTGGGATGCATGTATAGTTCTTGGTGTTACTGAATCAAGGGGGATTTCACAGACAGTCCATGAAAATTCATGTACCTGAAAATACAAACAATTCCTGGCATCTATGCGAAATCACGCAGAAGTGGCAAAATGGGAATGCTAAGTTTTACATTATTCTGTTTTGTGCAGGAGTGAGTAACTGTCCAAAGAAAAAGGCAACGAAAAATCTGTTTGCTGGCAGTCTTGGATTAACGTACTGTCTGCTTTCCTAAATCCTTGGTCATACTGAGAACAGCCAGCTAAGGAAACAGTATGGAAAACGTGGGTGAAACTGAGTTCCAGTCAAATTTAGTCCCACAGAGCAAGTGCATTGGTTTTAGTGGAGTAATTTTGCTTTTTCACAGTATAAGAAAGTGTAACGTATCTGCATTTAGTATATTTTGCTCTTCATAAAAAGCATGAGGACTTTCAACCTGTTCATAAAGTTGTTATATGAGCAGCTGAAGAGGAAGAACAGATAAATGCGGCAGGACAGCTCTGATTAAATGCATAGACATAAACCCTGGAGTTTTGCAGTGGGACAAAGTGTATTCACAAGCAAATCTGAAGCTAATGAAAGTCTGAGCATTTGGCACCCCTGACAAGAACTCTTTATCTGTTTAAAAGTAGGTGAGTAAAGATTAAATTGTAGGTTCCCATGAATTTGTGGTCATTTCCCATAAACACTATTCTGTTATTTTCCTCAATTGACACAGCTAATAATAATACACCATTATTATAAAGCGATACAAGTCCAGCTTGGTTCTTCTGAGCATCCTGTTAAGCTCCTAGTGTTTTTCACAGCTACAGTAATAATGGAGATTCTACACTTAATATATTCTAGATCAAATCTGTTCAACCGTTGCTATCAATTGCTAAGCAAAGATGTATCTGATTCAGTAGAAGCAATATTTTTATGCTGATTGAGAAAAAACAGAATTTGTTTTTTCAGCATTTTACTGACTGTTTAACTGAAAGGAGTAGAAACCTAGGGAGACGTCCTTGCAGACATCTGCTTAAGTTATTGTAAGCACCTGAGTTTGTTGCTTAGATTTTTCTGTACAAATAGGTTTTTTTCTCTCCAGTGACCCTACCAGTTGCTGAGGCTTCTCTATTCTATGTTTTCAGCCATGTCTCAGAGAGGAGCACAGCATGGCTGAAAACAGCATGAATGTTTCCCTAGTTGCTAAAATAAGATGTTCTGCTTTTGCCCTGTGTGTATGATGTATGTTTTGTCCAAAGACTTCTTTAGAGAAGAAACACTTTCTAATCTCCCCGTGTTCTTCTGCTCTTTGTCAAGATGAATCATTTCTCCACTTCCGAAGTTGTTCACCACCAAAAGTGCTTGACAAGTTAAATGCAGTACATTACATAACCTTTTCCTGAAACTAGGATCTGTATAACATAGGGGTTTTGCTGTTATTTCTTCAGTCTTCTCCAAGTTCTGTTTTTATGACATATTTATTCTGAATATCACTTTGAAATCTATGTATTTGTTCCCCATCTTCATGGTTTTGTGCCTGAAAAAAATGTGGTTTTCTCCATATAATTGCCATGGATGGTAAATAAACATTTTTATTCCCAGTTTAGCAATGGACTAAAATGACTGAAAGTCATACTTGGATGTTAATGTCAGTACTGAGTGAAGCCAGATCTGATCTATAGGGTAAATTTTAAGACAGCTAGCCCTGCAGACTGTTAAAAACCTGTCAAGTACTGAAGTGCCTGTGGGTAAGCAAATGGGATATAGCCTTGACAACAAACACTGAGAGCCAAGAAATCTTGGTCAGGCAGGCATTACTGAAAGATGCCTGAGGTAATGAGTTCATGCAAGACAGTGAAGCATCTGCTCCACTGAGTGGTGCAACAGGCATTGGGTGGCATGGCAAGGGCCACCTCTTTCCTCCATCCACCCCCCAGCCTGTGCCCAGTGTGTCATGGTTTAATGCAAGGGACAGGATCCAGGGTCCTGGTCCCCCTCTCTCTTGTCACCATGCTGGGAAGAGGTAAGTCCCTCTTGTGGCATCTGGGGAAAAAAAATCCTATGTCACGACAAAAAGTGTCTCAAGTTGGGGAATTGTTCACTGGTTCATAAAAGTTACTGAGCTGCATTTGTCTTGATATCAACTGTGTGAAATGGTGAATGAAAATGTTTTCTAAATTAAGACTTTTAAAGGCTAAAATTGAGGCAGGAGTACAACAGGAAGGAAATGATGTCATACCACACCAGCGTGCATCAAAATTCCTGTTCATGTCAGTACCGATGCACTTGCTGTTACCGTGCGATGAGCGGCTCTTTCTCCACAGACGATTCTATGGAAAGAGACACACAAGCCATGTTCAGAGAAAAAGCTGAGAAAAACAATAACACCGTCTCACTTGTTAGTTAAATGTGACTTCCAGCTTTCACCTCTACAGGTCACATGCCAACAAAAAGGCAAAAGTTCAAGAAAGATTATAAAACTGCAGTCTGATTGCCAGCAAGGCTGGATGACAAAAGGAAATGTTGGGTAGGATAAGAGGTGGTCACATGGGGTTTGATTTCAAAGGATTTGGACCATGGAAGGAGAGGAGCATATACATCTCCGCTGAGATGCATGTGTGTAGCAATCCCAATGTGAGCCAAGCTGGGTTGAAGATCAAATGAGTAAAAGAGTGGAGAATATTTATGATTTTTTTTAAACTTGAGTGAAGGGTCTAAAAATCAAAGAACCATCTCAATGACTCAGAATTTCCAGCCAATAAATAAAATCCTGGGCAAAAGATAGCTGTTGTACTTTCATTTATCTGAAACAAAAAGTTCTCAGAGAATGGGGCTACCTTGCAGGAGGAAGAAGTGGTTTATTGGCCATGCTCTATCTGATGCAGCACGCCATTCAGCTTGTACAGGATTATGCCTGTATTTGTAACCTTGCTGCTGAAGGCAAACACAGGTGTTCCGTGGCATCCTGGGGTGCATCAAGAAGAGTGTGGCCAGCAGGTCAAGGGAGGTTATGCTGCCCCTCGACCCTGCTGAGGCCCTATCAGGAGTACTGTTCTGGGCTCCCCAGTTCAAGAAGGACAGGGAACTGCTGGAGAGGGTACAGCAAAGGGCCACAAAGATGATTACAGGCCTTGAACATCTCTCTTATGAGGAAAGGCTGAGGGACTTGGGTCTTTTTAGCCTGGAGAAGAGAAGACTGAGGGGGGATCTGATCAATGCCTATAAATACTTAAAGGCTGGGTGTCAAGAGGATGGGGCCAGGCTTTTTTCAGTGGTGCCCAGTCACAGGACAAGAGCACAAAGTTGAACATAAGAAGTTCCATCTAAACATGAGGAGGAACTTCTTTACTTTGAGGGTGGCAGAGCACTGGATCAGGCTGCCCAGAGAGCTGGTGGAGTCTCTGTCTCTGGAGACATTCAAAACCTGCCTGGACACGTTCCTGCACAACCTGCTTTAGGCGGACCTGTTTTGTCAGAGGGGTTGGACTAGATGATCTCCAGAGGTCCCTTCCAAACCCATATCATTCTGTGATTCTACAGGGGCTGCTTTGGATACGGGTACGAGGAATTACCCAATCTCTGCCCCATCATGACCAGGTAGCAGACGGGACACAAAACCCTGGGACATACAGATAAATGCCTCTCTTCCTATTCCTGTGAGTTGGTCTTCATGCTGCAGCCCAAAGGCAGAAGGTCAGGTCACAAAGTACTGACTCAGTCCCAAATGTCCTGTGGAAGCCCGGTATCCAATATAGGAAAAGGAGAACACGTCCTGTGTTTCCAGCTTGTTAGCAGAAAAACAGTTCCTCTATGCATGGAAAGTAATAAAAACAAGTTCCAGCTGTAAAAAGGAGGTGGATTTATTATTTTTAGATACACATGCATATTTGTGTTTGACTGATTCCACCTGGATTTATTAGTAATATGCTCTAGGTGGACCTGCTTTGGCAGGGGGGTTGGACTAGATGATCTCCAGAGGTCCCTTCCAACCCCATGTGATTCTGTGATTCTGTGATCTGGAAGTATTAATACCCTGGGATGAGATTCTGTCATTTTCAAATGCATTTCCAGCAGCTTGGAAGACAGAAAGGTACCGTGGGTCAAATGCTAATTAGTCACAGTATTTGCTGAGGTTTAAAAGATACAGAAATTCCCAGCAGAGATCAAGAGTTTGGGGCGTGCAGTTCCCGGATGGAAATTACACCCTAAGCACGCACACCGATAGTTCCCATAAATAGCACATCAGTACGTTGCACAGTGTGTCAAAAAAAAGCTCTACGTACAGAGGGGTGGCTCCACGTGTACTCATAGCCGTCCACATTCATCACAGGCATGACGTAGAAATCAAAGTGCTCCAGAAGCAGCATCATGGCCTGATCTCTCTCACGCACGTGGATTGCCTATAAAGCACAGGGGAAACTTATTAAAAGCATTTGTAATAGTAGTGGGTTGTTTTTTTTTTTAACCTTCCTAGAAAGGCATCTGATGGCATTTGTAAATTAATCATGCACTTAGTAAGATCAGTCTGCCTCCCAACAGAGGTGCATCACATCACAGAAATCACTAAATAGGAAGGTGGCTCTTTGGATAGAGGTGCCGGGGAGAGGATAGGAATTGAACTGCTCCAGTTAATGAGGTACACTGCAGTCCTTTAATGTTAGTGGGTGGTCATGAGAGAGAGTTGAAGCCTATTAATAGGAAGATTTTGTACTTTTGCTGCTTATATAAATAATATGAACCCTCCCTCCCACCCAAAATGCCACAAAAATAATGTAAAATAAAGCAAGCACAAAAATAACAAGAGCGTTTCAAATGGTTGCTGTATATAACATTATTTCTCCTGCCTGCATTATGAGTTCAGTGCATTTGTATGCAAAGAGCCAGTAAGAACTATATTGCTAATTGTTCCTCACAGCCTATTTTGAAGCCTTTAGTCATTCCTAACCTGGTTGTTGGTCCACCACACAGGGATACATTTTAACTTAGATAAATGGTTTTGTTACTATTAGAATAGACCAAGTCTTTAATCATATCTTTTTTTCCCTTTATACCTTACTTAAACCACCTTCATTCATTTTAAATCCATCCTAGTTTTCCTCAGGCAATGGACTTTCTCTAACTTAAATGAAAAATGTCAATCTTATTACAATCTAACAAGAAAATTAAATTATAAAGAGTGGAAACATTATAAAGAATGCCTAGGATTTGCAAGACAGAGCTATTGATTTTGATGTGTGTGTGCAGATGTGTATTAATGTCAAATTTTCAAATGTTACTTCATGAAGTAATAGAGAAATAAAATTTGAATTTAAAACATGTAAATTAGATCAAGAGGATGGAGAACCTAAATGTTCAGCTTGTTAGTTCTGAAAAATGCTGCAGGGGCATGTCACTGGCAAAGTGACAGCACAGCTGGTAATTATTTGGAGCAGTATGAAAGGGCAAATGCATTTCTCTCCACAGGAACCTTGAAGGCTGAGATTTTCAGTGGGTCACAAGGTACATTCAGCCATATCTGTCCCTAACTCCTGCATTCTCCTTTCAAATGTTATAGTCATTGATGTTTTGTAGTTGTGACTGAGGACAGAAATAAACACATCATTATTATTATTATTATTATTATTACCACCATAATTATTTAGGTCCATCCAGCCAAACCATAATGTTTCAAGGACTCATCCATGTTGTTGCTCTGGCTACAGTACTGATGATTGTGAAGTCTCAATCTCATCTAGTTTATTTTTACTGTGAACTTTGCTTTTGTGAAAAGGTAACAATGAATAATATCCCAGGACATTAACTGAGCAAGCTGGGCAACCTTGTCTGGGCCAGAAAGGCCTTAGGAGCCTTTTCCCGGTCCATACTAAGAGTTGGGCAGGCAGCTCAGCATGAGGAGTTGAGCAGAGATGCCTTAAATTAAAAAAGACCAAGGCAATATATGTTAAGATCCAGATGCAAACCATGGATGAGGTATCTTTTGGCATATTTTTACTTACTATCCTGAGCAGTGTAGATATTAAAGATATTAAAGATATTAAAGATCAGGTGTGACCATCAGCCAGTGGCTGGACATCAAGGCTGGTTAGGCTAAGCCCATCACACAGTCTCATCCCATCAGTGATTTACTCATTTCCATGAACTGGTACTATGTGTGTGTCTGGCAGCTGGTGATCATGGTCTGGAGGTCTGAAATGGTGGTGTCTCTAGCAGGAATGGTACCTTCAGAAGGTGTCTTGTATAGCCTCATTCTCTGAATGAGGCAGATCCAGAAAAAAAGCATGAGTACAAGTAGAAAATGCAGGAGGTGGAGGAGCGGTAGCAGCAGGTGATACATCACAGCAAGTGGTAAGTAGAGGTTGTTGGTGTGCGTGCTGGTGTGAAGCTATGCCATGTCTGGCACAGGCAAGTGTGGGGTAACTCGCTCTAGGAAGGCCTGTAGGGAAGAACTAAGGGTTGTAGGACAGTTTGAGCTCACTCTGGGTGTCCTCTGATCTACTCCAGGCAGTGCCAGCTGGACTAATATGGGCATGAGCCACCGTGTGCTATGTGACCAGGAGCCAGGATCATTCCTTGGATCCATGTGGTGGTATAGACGTGGCCCTAGTAGATTACCAAATGCTTGCTTTTCCTGGCATGCCCTCTCCATCCCTCATCCAATCCCATTGAAGTTACAGTTCATAATTGTAAACTTCTCTGTTGAATGTGCTGCACATACTTTTAAAAGTTTATTTCATACTTGAGAATACATCTAAGCATTTGATGCAGATGACTTTCTCTTTCTCTCACACACTCATACTTCCATCTACTGACACACACATACACACACACACTCACTGCTATGTACAAATCTCAGACACAAATCTCCTGTGTTGGTGTTCCGGAAGTATATGGATTAAAACTTTATGAACCTTAGAGCTCAATTGGACAGAGAAGGTAAAGTGCATCAAGATTTTTTGCTTTGCTTTGAAAACAGTAATCAGATGAGATTATCTACTCACATGGCCTATGAACCACAGGCAAAAAGCAGGAGAAATCCATTCTCTTGCATGGATACCACAGTCAATCCATATGGCACTTTTGGATTTTTCCTGGCTTTTAGAAAGCTGACAAAAGAAAAATTGTATTAAAATGTCACCATTGTAAAGTGTACCACATGAAAGCAGAAGTGAAAAGCGTGACCAAGATGAAAGAAGAAGCATCGGTCTTGCAGGGAGAGCTTGGACTGATCCTGGGCCAGGACACTGCTCCCAGTTACGTTCCCATACAGTCAGAGTGCCATATTCAGACTGCTTGCAGCAAGCTCCTAACACAGGCACCAAGACTGCAGCAACACCTGAGGCCATGAAGGGAGATCACCAACTGTGTAGGGCAACAAACTAGGTTGGCTTCACAGTCAACAGAGGAGGGTGTCCGCCATGCCAGTATTTCATGCCTTTGGATGAAGGCCTAGATGTGACAACTTCTTTGTGACCCAGCAAGGAACCTAACGTGGTTAAATGCCTTTGTCAAACATAACGCAGCTTACTGGAAGAACTTAGGAAACTTTTTAAAAAGACAAAAATTTACACTTTATTAAAATACGTGTTTAAGTACAGTTTTAAGAGTGTGTTCTGGCCAAACCCCATCACTTGCTTACATTAGTACTTGGAAAGATTTTGCAGTAAGTCACAGCCATACCTTCAGAACATAAAGTGGTCGTTTTTCAAATGATGATCCAATATATATTTTCTGGAGGAGGTCAGAATGGGCTTTCACTACTTCTTCCATCCAATAATATATCTGCAAGGATGAAGTTAGTAAGTAGATCTTCTCCCTATTGTTTTCCTTCATCCCTGAAAATGGTCTAGACTGAAATTTGTTCTTCCTCCCAAAATCTTTCCTCTTTAGCTGATAGGAAAGACAAACTAGCAGTTCAGAACACTTACCGCTTCCCTGACTCTTCTGTCTCTTAAAAAAAAGGGTAAGATACAGTCACAACACAGTCCAAGTATAACTCTGACATTCCTCTTTAATTCTATTTGGTTAAAATATTATCCATTTCATGTTCTAAATATTTATGTGGTGTTTTCTGACTTCATTTCACTTCTGTGTTGGCTGCATTGGAATTGCAGCTTGAAGCAACGCATGGATGAGAGATTTTTTCTGGTGCTTCATTCCTTCTCTGTGAAAGCATTACAGTAATTACAACTCTGAATGGTTGAGCAATACAACAGTAATTATTCACCTGTTGATGGTTTCTTTCTCTATCTACATTCTCAACCATGAGACACATTTCACCCCTTGAATCTACTGTGGATTACAACAAAAGTATCTTACTTCTTTCATTGAATGGTAGTTTTCATAATATGATGAAGATCTGCGTGGGTTGACTGTGTCATTCACAACCTGTTTTTCAATAAGCCCTTGAACATCTCCTATCGAGACTCTGAATAATAAAGAAAGAACACAACCTCCTGTTAAATGAATGACAAACAGCTTTAGAGAATCATGCGTGACAACAAAGAAAAAATACATACTTGTATTGGATGGTCAGTTGCCTTAACTGAGCTTTTATGCTATTTATGCTGGATGCCCTGACACAGAAATGGACTTCTCTGTCCTTCTTGATGTTTTCAACTGCAACAGGTTGCCAGAGAATGACCTGCAAAGTTTCAAAAAACATTCTATATTTTTTTACTGAGGAAAGAAAAAACATTCTTACCAGCATTTAATAAGAGTTTTGCAAAAAATCAAAGCATATGTTTTCAATACAAGACACCACTTGTAATAAGGAGTTTAATGTTCCCTGGGTTGTGTTGTAGCATTCTGCTACTGCTGGAAGTGAAACGTGTGTATTTAAGAAATGTTTATAATGACTTCTGAACATAAATTCGTAAATCAAGAACAAAGACAGGAACATAACCTTTTCTGAGAGAGTATTTCTAGTATAATAGATATGTTTAGCTGGTTATTATGTTTCATGTTTTCAAGTCTGCTGAGAGTTATTTTCCCTGAGGGTATTTGGAGAATTAATGAAGATCAGACCAGTCTTTTTAGTTATTGTATTCGCTGATGACTTTGATCAGGGAGGAAATAAATGCCAGAAGGGGTTTGACTATAAGTCAAGTTGAAGCAGCAATAAAGAGATTAAAAATGGGAGGGAAATAAGAAAATGAGATTCTTCTTGGTAAAATTAAATCATTTACAATAATAAAATTAGAAGCCTACATATTCAATAAAAGACTGAAACTTTAGAAACAATAATACCAAAAGATCTAGGGGTGACAGCAGAAAATTAGGCATGAATCTACGATGTGAAAAAGGTCAACATAATTCTGGGCTGTGTTTTGAAAGACATTCATCATGGAGTCACCAGACAATAGGATTTTATTTTTTCCTTTCTGGTGCACTTGCACCAGGAATATTATATTCAACTTGGAGCACCATGTTTCCAGGCATGTATCAGCTGCCAACTGTTTACCTCGTTTCTCAGAGAGAACGTGTCTGCAAAATCATACAGAAAACTCATCTATGCTTTTAATCAGGACTTCGGAACAGTCAATGGTAAAACATTTGGCCCCTGGATATATTGCTGCAAAGTGCTCAACAAGTGGCTGAGCTAGTCTCAGCATAGCCATCTCAGACACTGTTGGCGAGGCAGCGACAGCATCACACAGGTCAGCGTTGTTTGGAGAACCCACCCAAGAAAGAAGCTGGATGCTTAGCTCCCCAGCACCGGTTTCCCTGCTGCCCTGGCCTGCCTGCTGTCTGCGCTGACATGCACCAGTTCAGATTCAGTTTCTCTTTGGTGTAGTAGGCATTCTTTGAATCGAGAGTAAGGAAAACTAAGGAACTCTGGATTGACACAGCTGAGGTGGCAGAGGAGCAATGAATGGGGGTAAATGGGAAACTTTGATAACAGATGTGATTATTGGTCTCTTTCCCCATCATCAGCAATGGTCAATACTGCCCCAGGGGTGGCTACAAAAGACTTCTGATGTAGGTGTTCCTGCACCAGGGTTCCAGGGTTCTTTCTGGTGGATGCTACATGCAATATGTGTGCTGTAAGAACAAAGCATTTCCTTTGGTTTAGGTTTTTGCTTGCTAATTTTCAATTGCTTCTTTTTTGCTAGACTGTAACCATTAAAATTTGTTGGGAGGTACTCTTTGTGTCTTCTCTTTCCCTTTCTTTTCGCTTTCCCTTTCCCCTTCCCCTTTCCTTTTCATTTTCCCTTTCTCTTTTCTTATAACTTGCCCAATTTATAGCCATGGAAAAAAACTGGCCAGTTTATGACCCTTGAAAAATGTTTGGTTTGCATGTTCATGTAAGTGACTTGGTAGAAAGCACCGTATCCTCTCTCTGCACCGAATGTGCTGCAATTGTTCTTCACGGCTTCTTGGGGCTCCTGTGCACAAGAAGTTGAAGGATGACAGTGGTGAGGAAAAGGTGGAGGAGGGAAGATTTATTTTGGTACAGCAAAGGAGATGGAAACGTGAGTTGTCATGTGGAGGTGGAAAAGAGCAAGGAAGGTTATCGAGGTTTGTGTGAACTGAAGGGAAGGATCAGAAGATGCTGGGAGGGACAGCAGAAGACTGGTAGGATTTTGGGGTGGACATAAAATGAATAGTAGCCAAGTAAGACAGAGGCAGACTGGGCATGGGCACTGTTAAAGCACAGTGAGACACATCCTCGATCATTTTGTAAATGAGTGTTGGCTTCAAACTGAGGGTGCGATTGGGAAAATGCTTTTGAAAAAGAAGAGGAGATGCTTTATTTTAATTAAATATTCTCCTCTTTAATGACAGATAGGAGTAGTAAAAAAAAGTGTTGCTTAATAGATTTTTATCTTAAAAATGCTGCTTTAAGAAAAATACCACAACAATCCATCTTCAAAACTGTGCAAGTCATAGAGGTAAAGATTGCATTGGTCTGAAGTGCTGAGGTTCCTTAGCAAAAGTGTTTCTACTTACTGTGTGTTGGTGCTTTGCCAATTTTTGCAGTGTGTTAGTATACAAAATCCATTGCAGAAACCTGAGCTCTGATGTGATGCACTACTATAACACTAGGAAGCAGAAGTCTCCTCGTGTAAATCACAAGGTAGTGGAGCAATGAAAATCAAGCATTTGCTGAGTAGTTGTATTAGGACAAATGAGTTAAAATGGGCTAAATCTTTCTCTGATGGGGGAAAGAGTATTAGTGCACTTTGGGGAAGAATTTGATGTAGACACCAGAGAGACAGAGCGTTCTGTTTACCTCGGTGGTGTTCAATAAATCCTGAAGGGCTTCAACCTGTTCATCTGTCTGTGGGAGAGCCCACAAAACTTCGTCCCTGAAAAGCAAGGGTATTTAGGTAAAGCACAGGTACTTGGAACTGCTTTAGGTCACACAGAAGTGCAGAAGCAGGCTTGACCTTTCTCATCTTCCCTGGCTTGGCTGCCAAGAGCTCAAAGATTCAATAGTGAAGATGCTGAGGCCCATTCCAGCCTCTGCTTTTGCCAATCAGTAAAATCCATGAAAGAGATGGTGCAAGGCTTTGGTAGCCAATATCTACTGCTGGACTCTGACATTGCTCCTGGGAGCTGGCACCAGCATAAGAGCTGCCAGCCCCAGCTAATCCCACGTGCAGCAGCATCAGTGGAAAACCAGCCTGGACCAGGCAGACAGCTCTCCTGTTCTCCTCTGAGTTTCTCGGTCTCACTCACTGTTCAGCAGAGACATGAGCCCTCCCAGTCTCCTGCAGAAGTCAAGCAGGATGTTTTGTAGGTGTGCAGAGGCTACTACATCATCATTCCTACTCCAGTCCAGTTTTTCTGATCTTCTCATTTCTGTCCCTCTGCCAGGTATGGTTTCAGCTGGTCTGTACCACTGTCCTCCTTTACCTGGTAACTTATGTTCCCCATCTACTTGAAACCCATGGTCCAGACACGCTGTACATGAGATAGCCCTTCCCAGCTACTCCATGCCTGACACCACCATCAGTAACAGAAGTGAAATTCACTTTCTGGAAAGAAAAAATACCACTTTGCATTGTAAATCCAGCCCTAATCTTCATGCCCCACAAGCCATGTAGTTCAAAATTGCATTGGGTAGATAATTAAAATAATTTGTGTGTGTAGAAGGAGGTGACTCAGGGGAATGGTGGACCCCTTTATCAAATTTGTGGGCTGGGGTGGCTTTCATCCCTCTAATCGTGTGGAGTTGGTGGCAGTGCATAAACCTGGCACTGTGGAAGTCCCTGCCAACCCTGCCTGCAAAGAGTGTTGAAAAGAAATCAGGCAGGGCTCTCAAAACTAGTGTTTTCAAGCTGCATAACATGATTGTCACAACTTGTTGTTGTGACTGATTTCAAGCAGAGACCTGACAGCACCTGGCAACCAGGTGATTCATCTTTTCTACTTTTAGCCAGACTCCAATCACTATTGTTTCTCATGCAGAACCAATAATATGCCAGCCCTGTTTTTGCCCCCCACCATCGTTTGACAGAGCATCGAAAAGCAATCAGGGATAGGCAGGGTTGGCAGTTGGCCTATTTCTTTAGGCAAGTGCACTCTAAAGCATGTGTTTGGGGCTACTTTAAAAGTGAATTTGTCATCTCATATCTGGGGAATCACAGGAGAGACCAGAAAAGGGCTGATGCATCTGGTTTTGTCCTATAATTCCCATAGCCTGAGAGTACTATGATGAGGAAGCTGCTATGTACTTGTGGCCCACCATTTGTTGCACAAATATTCCAGCTGAGTGTGGTAAGACCTGAATACACTGAAGAAGCTGATCCAAGTTTTGCCCTTGCTCTTGTAGTCCTGTTTAACATGGGAAGTATTAACAGCCAAAATTGTAGTCGTTTGGCTTCTCAGTTCCTCTGCTTCAATTTGGCATTACACCCTCATCTCCTGCCCCACTCCTGTTAGAAAACACCCAGACAAAAAGCTGTGATTGTTGCCTTTATACCAATCTCAGAAACGACCCTCCACCCCCAGCTTCCTTGCCCTGCCTGTTGCCCTGGTACAGCTGGACATGTTTGTCTTGAACACACCTCTTTTCTTCCACTTTCTGTCCTCATCCCCTGCTTCCCTGGTTGCTCTTTGAGCTTGTCATTAAGAGGATCCCTCTCATTCCCCTTCTCCAATTTTTTGCCAGAGTCCCACTGGACTCTCTTCCCCATCTCTTTTTCTTCTCCCTTTTACTTCTGGGTAAATACGAGTCCAGCTGCCATCCCTCACACTACAACGCTCAGGTCTTACCCTGTAGCTATGACAGAGTGAGTGGGATACATTGCTATGCATTTTAAATGGCTTTGATAAGTCACTCTCTTAATAAAGAAACAGGCACTTTCAGGGTCCAGTTAACCTGAGCTAATTTAGATGTGTGTGCTAAACTGGAATGAGTTATAGCCTAAATGCACTTATTTTTTTCTCCTCTAGCTGTACAGGAAAGTGAAGGGGAATTGTTCCCACACAGAACCGTGTAGAAATCCCGCGTAGTCAGATGAATCCTATCCAGGGGCATTGGCCACCATCTCACAGACAGACATAAACCAGTCTCTTCATCCCTCATCTCCATTGCATTTCTTGGTCACTGGGAAGGCTGTCAGCAGCACACGTCACACAGGCCCACAAAAACAAGGCATGAGCATGGATGTGTCTCTCTGTCTGCATAGCCTGGCTCCATTTAAACCTTGCGTGTTCTTTCTGACTAACATCTCCAGAAGAGAGGCCTCCCTACTTGCCTCCAGCAGGTAGAGTCACTAGACGAGTGCTGCCAGCATCTTCTTCTATTCTCCTGGACCATGTAAGCTGTTCATCTGCCTGTGGGCTCTCTTTCGTCCCACCTTGTTGGCTCTCCAACAGCCTCCAGCCTTGCCCTTTCCCTAGAAGTGAGCAAAGTGTCTTCCCGGTGTTATCAGCAGTTTCACAAGTCTCACAATGTTTGGTATTTTTCTTAGAAGTCCCAATGCACTAATCACACTATAACCTTGCAAAGGGAAGCTTTAATACATGACCATTAAATCCTCCAACACTAGCACTCAAATAAAAGAAAGAAGTCAGATACAATGTATCACCTTTAAAATCTCATTATTTTAGCCATTTTCATAACCAAGGCTGGGAGGGTTAGACTCATGCTTTCCAGTGAGAAATGACATATTCTTCTGTAAGGGTCAGATATTCAGTGTTTTATTTAAACACGAAATAAATGAACCTTGAGGTAGCACAGAGCAATATTTCTCCACTGAATCCACCTAAAATTGGGTTTAATTGTCCCCCTACTGTAACCCTCACACCTCCGTAGCAATCCACAACAAAACACGGTTGCGACACAAACGGAGATGAAAGATCCTCTCTTTAAGGCATGAACTCAAGAGGCATTTGCCTGTCACAGGTCTGCCCGCTGGCCTGTGGGGCGGAGTCGCAGAAGGGCTGTGAGACATAATTCACTATTATTTGTGTAGGTATTTCAGTCCTGGGAGCAGACTGTGCTTAATCGTGATTCCTATAGGTTGTTCATCTTGCTTAATTCACCACGAGGGGCTTATCCTTTTAGTTCCTATTAAACCTATTAAAACATTTCAGGTTTTTAAACCAGCTGTACAAGTAGAAAATAAAAGCACTTTGGCTGTCTTCTTCTCTGACATATGTTCTCATGTTTTAGCAAAGCATTTGGTTTCAGGGCATTTTTGAAGTTTATCAATAGGTAACAATAAAGCTGCTTCTGAAACGTTGTGCAAATACCAAATGGTTATTCAAAAATGATTTATGACTGGAAAAACAATCATAAAAGCTGCTTTAGAAAGAAAACAGATTGTTAGCACTTTCTGAAATGGTTTCTCTCTCTACCTCAAGAAGTAATTCATTTAAGGTCTTGTTTTAAGGCAAATGAAGCAAATTATTTTTTCCCATTAAGTTTCAGAATGCCCTTTATTGGCATTCAAAAGCACTGAATGAACAGAATTGATTTGCACTTAGACCGAAAAGAATAGTTTTAATATGATTAAAAACATAGGATTTATGGATGCAAAGACGACTTAGAATAATTTCATTTCCTCCAACATCTATATGTTAAATTGAACCACATATCCAATTACAAGAGCAATAAATAAATGTCAACCTTTGTCAAATGTTTTCTTATGCAACTTGAAATTATTTTGCTTCAGTACTTTCCCTGTCCTGCTTACCACACTGCTGACCACACACCAAGCCCAGTAGCACCATCAGATATTTACCTTGGAAGAGTGAAGACCCGCTTCTCTTGAATCCACATAAATAGGGTAAAAAAGAGCAGGTAAAACTTCATCTTCACGGCATCCACAATGAACCCAAATGCAGTTGGAAAGCCAAAGGTTCAGGACCCACATCATTGATTTCAAAAATGTTATTTAAAGAGTGGTTAAAATTTAATACTGTCTCTCACCTCAACCCCAAGCTCCTGGTGGGTAAGTCAATATGACAGAGCTCCCTGGGGAGGTCCTGCTTGTGTTGATGTCGTCCATCCACGAAAAGATAAAGTACGTTTTGGACATTTTCATATTGACAAGTCACTTTGTCATCTCAGACTTTGTGTCATTTCATTATGGCTACAAACCACAGGCAGAAGAAATGCACCACCAAGCGCAAAGTTTTCGTGATCCTCTAATATTTATGGGGGTGCAGCAGCATGCTCTGCATTCAGCGCTCCTATACCGCGTCACAGCCTGGGTGAAGCTCGGTGGGAGGAGTGGGAATGAGGTTATTAATTCCAAATGAAAAAATCCAAAGCAGGAAGGCTTCTTTTGCTGGCGTTTGCTAGCAGAGAAAACAAGGAGCAAGCAGTACATAATACTCTTGCTACTGAGGGCCATTCTTCCAGTTCAGAATGGAGCACATTGACTAGGTCTCCATCTTCTGCAGCTGGCCTCTACCTCCTTGGTTAATACCCGATCCACCCAAGGATTTCAGATTGTTTGTGTTGCTCCATGCCTTCTTTTCTGTGATGTTCTCACATCCATATATTTTCCACATGTCATGCTGGGTTAGCTTTTCAAGAAAAAGTACCAGTGACTCTTCATCTCTTTATTATTAATTTTTGTATGCCCTAAGATTTTCCTCCCATATTTCTATCCGTGGTTGTCCAGGCAGGACATGCTGGAAAGCTGAATGAATTTGACATGTCCAGAATAGATGATCTCCATATGTGTTCTGTACTTGAATAGTAAATCCAACTTGGCTAAAACACAACAGGCTTAGTACATGGTCCAAGTCCTCTTCTTCCATGCACCAACATAGCAGTTCAAGGCATGGCAGTGGTTATAGAACACCCCAATGGCAGCCTTATGTGGAGGGGAACTTCTCATTTACATGTCCAGAATCAGACCCACCTTGATGTTAGCCCTTGGCTGAGCATGTTGTATAGGTGCAGAATGAGGGAACCAAACCTGGGGCAGTTTCATCCATGCCATCTGATAGAAATGGTTTTTCAGGTGAGTGGACCCCAGAAACACAACGTGGTTTTGTTATAAGGGGACTTCATTCCAGAAGAGGACCGAGGAGTCAATCAACATATGTGCAATGGGGACACCAGGGAGCCAAGACCTAGTAGTGTTTGGGGGAACTAAATTATTTAGTGATGTAGGTGTAGCTTAGGCTTACAGCTATACAACTGAGTGAAAAATGCCTGGGAGCAAGCCCTGGAGCTAAGATTAGGTAACGTGGACTTGGTTGCATCCACCAACCTCCTCTGAAACAGCTCTGGAGTGGTCCAGATCAGAGCCAGTGCTCCAGTTAGGCAGGCAATCAGGGCTTCAGAGCTCAAATTTGGTCCTGGCTCTTTTTCATTTAGGAGGGCAGACCTGCCCTAAGAGGCCAGATAGATACGTTTTAGATGGCTGAAGTCAGCAGAGGTGAATCACACTCCCCAGTCTCACAGGAAGCTAAACCACTGACACCATAGCTAGATTTTATAGTTTCTATGTTATCTTTTCTAGATATTGTTCAAACAAATAGGAAGTTCTGGTAAGGTACCAAGGCCGTTCCTGGCAAGGGCAGTGGGCAGGGCTCTGCCACAGGGGTTGATTTTTAAACCGATGGTTCGGATGCTCTTCCCTTATATAGGCAAAGGAAGGTGCCAACAGAGGATAAAATACAGGAGAAAAAACTTGGTCATCCAGGAAAACTTTCATCTGGAACTGTCTTATGCACAGATCGAATTTAAAGGAAAATTGGATCTACTGAGATAGGTGTAACAGAGGAGATTGAAAAGCTGACAGAGTGAGATTAGTGATAACAAAGGAAAGAAAATGATCATATTTCTCTGTGTCTTAAGTGTTAATTAAGTGGGAAAAAGGAACACTTTCTGCTGTCTACCTGAGAAGAAATTTTTGGACACTTGGTAGGTGGCAGACATTTTTGTGTGTTGGTTGCTTTTCCTGTGGGTTCTCTGGCTCATCTGCAAATTGATGGTTCACACGCTGTTTGAAAGCTGCTGATTTCCTACTTGCTTTTTGGTTTCTGGTATGCACTGGAAATATTTCACACCAAAAAAAAGCAAAAAAAAAAAATGGGTATTTGAGAAAACTAAAGGCACTAGAGGAAATTCTGGTGGAAGGACAAACCGGAGTCTTGTGGTGGTTACAGCACTGCACAGGTTAAAACACAACAAATGAAAAAGTAAATGTAGGATGAAAGCTGAAAAAATAAACAAAAAAATAAAATGGAAATGTGACTGACTGGGAGGAAAAATGTCATGCCTCTTGCTTATCTGAAAGCCTCAGAGGTGTCATGACTCAAGGTAGGACACAAACCCATTGCCTCTCAAACATGTGCTGGATATTGCTCTGGGGGGTTGACCCTGGCTGAATGCCAGGTGCCCACCAAAAGCCACTCTATCACTCCCCTCCTCAGCTGGACAGGGGAGAGAAAATATAAGGAAAGTCTCGTTGGTTGAGATAAGGACAGGGAGATCACTCAGTAATTACCGTCACAGGCAAAACAGACACCACTCGGCTTGGGGAAAATTAGATTAATTTATTACCAATTAGAAGTCAGAGCAGGGTAATGAAAAATAAAACCTTTATTTTTCTTTAAACAATGCAGACAACATCCTCCTGACCGTCTTTGGTCACCCTCCCCTGGTGACTAGATGGCAGCTCCACACCCACTACACCCCTAGCTCCACCTCAGCACTACCACCTCACCAGCAGCAGCCCAGATGTTTGAATCTGAGGCTCCTGGTCAGTAAGCACCTCCATAAAGTGGGCTGATTTTCCAAAGGATGGAGGTTCCCGTAGCAAAGATATTTGTGCTGTGACACTCGACACACACAAAGACAATTTCTGTGACAGTTCAGTCTCTGAGCAGGTCAGATTTCCCGATGTGATCTATTTATACTGTGTTGCTGCAGTTTGCTCTAATGAGCAACCAGCTATGTATTGATTGCCCTCAAAGCCTTGTGAGCTGCTGAGGAGCTCTTTAGCTGTGCTGAGGCAGAACATTAGTAAAAAAAAAAACCAACTACTGACATAATAGAAAGGGATGGGAAGTTATTTAGACACCAGACTTAAGCACTAACTTCTCTCCTTCCACTCAGCTATTAGGGGTTATCACTTTTCCTTTGACTTATGTTGACATTCCCTCTATCTGCACATCTCATCGCTTAGGAAGAGAGGATCATCTCCTCTAATGTTGGCCCTTCCCTCTGCCAACTGCGATGCCCAGGTGAGCCATCTCATGTTACTTGTACAGGCACTGCAGAGAAATGGGTACTTGTTGGGATCAACTCATTCGTGACCTCCTGTGGACATCTCAGAGGGTAATGATATGCCTGATGCTGTTCATGGCCACGGGAGCTGGGATGACTCGCTGCGAGGTAGGAGGCTGTATTTCATTCCGGCAAATCCTATGGATTCTGTCTACCTTTCTCCCTCAGCTTGGATACTTCAGGTACTTCGTAGAATCATAGAATGCCTTTGGGGTGGAAGGGACCTTAAAGATTGTTGAGTTCCAAGCCCCCTGCCATGGGCAGGGACACCTCCCGCTAGAGGTGGGTCCCACTTGTTACGGTCAAAAACAATTTGCTGTGTTCTAGGCTACAAAATTCATAAATTAAGATATGCTAGCTCTGCCTACAACAGTAAATTGTTTCTTAACCTTCAAGAATTTCTGAGAACCTGGAAATTATTTCCCAGCTAAGCGGGGAAGAAAAATGTGGTCTTAAAAAACATGGGAAAGAGTAGCTATCAAAACACTTCATTTTGATAATTTCAACTGTTGTTTAATTTTTACTTAATTTACAAGCTTTTTCTTAATTTTATTGAAAATTAACTCCCATTTCTATGCGTTTTTTAAAAGACTTGGAGGAAATACGACTGCATTTAGGAGCTGTTGCAAGGGGAGATTTCAGCCGTTTGAAAGCTTCCTTTCTCAAACAGATACATTTTTCTCTAATTGGGAAATTCTTCAAAACTAAGCCTTTCCAGCAACCCTTTTTTGTTTCTGATGATTCAGCGTTCCCCGATGAAGAGCTGCTTGGTTGAAAATTCTGGCTGAGTTCAAAGGTTTTGCTGCACCTGGATTAATTATTACTTCTACACTGGGTAGACCACGGGCTCTGCTGAACTGGTGGCTGCAAGGGTTACTGTAGCAGATGTGACCAGTAGCCTGGCAGTAATGGGGGACACTTTGATTGTGTTGGTTTCTGTTAACTCTGTTAGAGTAGCTCTGGGACATGCGTGGGCTTTTATTTAAAAAGGGATGGTCAGCTCCCAGTTTTTAGAGCAGATAATTAACAAAGTAGTCTCTTGATTTCTTTGTTGAAAACCACCCCTGTGAGAATTAGGACTGGCAGTATATAAGGCCTCCCGGTGCCATTACTATATTGCTTTTTAAGTAAAATCACACTTTAAAAGCAATTCTAAAGAGATATTTTCACTCTTTTGTCTGAACCTGCTGTCTCTCCCCATTGACATATAGTAACACCCACGTCCTTCTGATGTTGCATAAGTGTTATACCTCACCCAGACCAGGCTCTGGCGCATCTTTATGTGGTGATTTAAGATGTCAATGCCCCAAAAAGCTGGCAGCAGAAGAGGCCAGGCACACATGTCCCAACTAACAATGATGCCCATTGCTCACACAGCCTCTGCACCAGCATACCCTGAGATGCTGGGCTGTGCCTGGCTGTCGTGCTGGGCTCCTGCAGCTGCTCTTGCCGGTGAAGGAGAGCCAGACCCCAGGAAACAGTCAGATAAAACATGCCAAAGGAGGAACTGTTTGAACTGATGCAGCCAGAGGGTCTCGAGCAGTTGCAGTGGTGCCACTGAGCAATCTCCAGTGACCCCCATCGCTGGCACCTTTAGCTTTGAGCAACCAAGTGTCACAAGATTTCCTCTAAGCTCAGCCAGGACCTGAGTGTGGCTGTCCTCTTTGATCCCCACGGCTTGCACAGTATCCAGCAGCAAGATTTTAAGTAACAAGCCTCATTCTGCATCGAGGTTCTCGGATCTGAGTCTGTATTTCAGCGTGTGGCAGAGCCCACCCTAGGTTGGTACTGTCTGTCGGCAACAGTAAGCCTGTTAACAAGCACACAGAAGAGGCAGGAGGAGGGGAGGTCACTGTTATCACCAGCCACATCCCTCAGATCCTTTTCCCTCTTTGGGATTAGCATATTCTGCTATTGTTTTGATCCTCCAGAATCCTCTTGTTTCCAGTTAATAAGGAACGAGTCCCTCCAGGGATGGGTAATCACTCCGACGGATCCGTATGACTGAAACAGAACACAAAAGCCAAGTGAGTCTGTGCTGTCCTTCTTGATTCTCTTAAGTTCAGATTCAAATGCAAAATTAATCGCTTGAAAAATGTTTATAGGCTCTTGCTTTTTTTTTTTTTTTTCTTGTGTGTTATCACTCCTGATGAGGCCAAAGGTAACCAGTTATCCTCCTTCCTACGTGAGGCAAAGGACGACTAAAATCTAACTAAACTCTGATCTCTGTTGCCTGCTGTGCGATGCAGCTGAGTGCCGCTGCTCATGAACCACACAAGGATGCAATTAGTTTAACAGCTCTTTATTACGAATGCGGCAGAACAGAATTAGAACTCAATTTACAAGTCTCCCTTTCAAACCCATTCAGCCGTTAAGGCCGCATCATCTTCCAGTTTTCCAAGACATATAATTGATAAATGATTTCTCCCTGCACACCTCAGCTCCTCATCTTTATTCATGAACCAATTAATCTCCGTAGGACACTGTGATCATTTACATACATGGCCAATGTCACCAACCTCTGTCATTTCATTCTGGAAGCAATTTTGCAGCCCATGAGACCACCAGGAGGGGAAAATCTGGATTGGGTCTAGTTTTCTGTGGTTCCGGCATTTCTCCCTCGTGTCACTCCCAAATATAAAAATCAGGTGCTACCTGTGCTAGAAAATGGTGGGTTAAGCTGGGAGAAACAGACCTCTCATCCCTGGGCGAGTGCTGTACGGGCAGTATGTTTCAATCACGGCTGATAGGTGTGAGCAGAGGCTGAAAATACATTGTTCATTTTGCGGTTTTGAGTACTCAGTTACGCCAAACTAATTTATTCATTCTTTTATTCTACTCTCCTTGCTGTTCAGCTTTCCAGAGTCAGTGGAGACAGAGATGCTGTAGTGAATGTGCTGTTTTGGGAAGGTAAGGAGGTGTCTGCAATGGTTAAACACTCTCCTCATGAGCTCTGTTTCCTGAAGGTCTGTTATCAACTCCCACCCAAACAACATGTTGTCCAAGTTACTCGTGTTTTCCTATTGCCGGGAGATATTGATTTATTTGCCAGTATCTTAACAGGGAGCACTTGCAAAACAAGCTTAACCTCGTTAAACAAAGGATATCAAAGGGAGCCGCGGGAGCACTCCAGGCAGAGCTACTGAGCACTTGAGAAAGGTGCTCCAAGTACAAAGAGCACACTTCAGCTGGGATGCAAGCGAAGGGATGCATGGCTGCCCCCTTCTCTACCCACGTAGTATGACTGTACATATCAGGAATGCCATTAGCTCTGGAGTACTGATGCGTTCTGCCTGAGTGCATCAACATTATTTGATGCTCTTTTCTGCGCTGCTTGCGCTTGCTCACATTGCTGGCACAGCATCTGGCAGGGGTTAGAAAAGCAAGCTCTTCCTTTGGGCTCTTGAAGGATGCCGGGACCTGTTTGAGGATGCTGGTGAAGAGAAGCTCCATGGAGCAAAGCTCCTGCCCCCTTTCATTCACCCCTCTTGGCTGGCATGGTCCCCACCTTGGAGTGGTACGTCTCACTCTCAGCCCGTGCTGACCACCAGTCTGTGCAGGTGGGTCCACACTGCAGAGAGACTCATCACTGTCCCAGCAGAACAGATTGTCTCTTGTACAGATTGTCCTGGTTTGAGCGACACAGGACTAATTTCTCTTCTAATGCTAGAGAAAACTGCACTTTTAGAAGACTCTAGTGTCTGAATTTGTGAAAATATTTATTTTACAGCCAGCTGTGGTAGGCGAGTTTCAAGGTCTTAGTGTTTTCAAGCCTTGCCAGGTGCAGGGATGAGGAGTGAGACCTGGGCCACTTGACCCAAGCTGGCCAACAGGATTATTTCATACCAGGAACATCACATTCAATATAAATTAGAAAGTTTGCTGTGTAGTGCTCTCTCTCCCTTGAATGTGGCCATCCTGAGAACTTCTTGCCTCAGTGCCAGACCCCAGACTTCCTTCCTCCCAGAGCCATAGCATTCGCAGTGTCCCACATTTGCTGTCCCCTGCTGGGAGTGCAGCTTCCTGCTGATGGAATGGGCTGAGTATAATCCTTGTATATTTTATAGTGGTATTGGGATCAATATTGGTTCTTTTGGTTATTAATGTTAATTATCTAGTCTTATTCTGTTAAATCTGTTTGTATTTCAGTCCTCGGGTTTCCTTGTTTTTTCCCAATTCCCCTTTCTGGGTGGGGAGGGGTCATCGGGTGATAGAATGATTGTCTAAACAACAATAAATTGTGATGGGTTTCTCAAACCATAACACAAATGCCTCCGAATAGGTACTTGACCTTTCTTCTATCCATCCAGGGATGGGGAAGGGGAGAGGTGAGCTTTCTTAGACTGCACTCTCAGTGTTGCAGCTGCAGACCCCCAGCAAAGCAGTGACACCAATGTCCAGTGATGACTGTCTCAGACTATGCTCTGAGAGCCACCTGTTTGGGGTGTCATTTCCAAGCCTTTAGGAGACCACTGTAGGATAGAGAGAGATTTCTGTCACAGTGCTGGGTGTCCCCCTGTCCAGAGCTTGTATGAGAAGTGCAGAGTGAAACAAACCTCATGAGAATTTGTTTCTCTACTAAGCTCAAAGACCCTGGGTGTTCCCAAATGCATGCCACCACATCAGCAAACTCTGAACCTCTATTAGTAAGTTGTTCCCACATGTTGTAGAGCTTGACAAGCCAAGGAGGTTTTTGACAGCACAGGTCCCATTAGCACAGTACCCAACCTCTACAATTAGCAGAACCTATATTCCTTGAATTTGTTTCTAGTGGCATTTGACTGTTCTGCAAGGTCTGATCACCAGTTGAGCATCATCGTCCCACTTTGGTCTGAGAAGGATTGTGACTGAAGCTTTATGGAGCATTGCAGCCACATTGCCCTAATGTGAAATGTAATTGAACAGTGCAGCAAGCAGTAGAGGTAGGGCTGGGGATGAGGACCTGCATCTGTCCTCAGAGACCTCTTACTTTTCACTGTTGTGGCTGATGAGCCTTTTGCTGTTGTGTTACTTAACCACAGGACTGTTTCGCTAATACCCAAGCAGATGAAGGTCTTGAGGAGAAGACATGGACAGGTTGATGCACCTAAGGCTTATCCACCACCTCTCAGATGTGGTGTTCTCCTCTGGGGCTGCAAAATCAAGGGAGAACACCTTACTGAGGGTCTGGCCAGAAGACATCTCCCCCACCTGGGCGACTAACCAACACATACTCTGAGGTGTCTGCTTTCCTTAACTGCAGTGAAGAGCCAGGACAACTTCACAGGCTGCCAGAGGTGCCTGGCAACGGGGACATTCCTTTTCTACCTGCATGAATCAAAGCAGCACCGTGCATGTCAATCAGCTGCTGGGAGATTTCCCGAGTGGAAGTGTGGGGTTTCTCTCCATGCTTTGTGCATTCACAGATATTCATGGCTGTATTCCTTTACATCCTTAGCACGTGCACTAAATGAGTGCCTGCCCTGAGGGAGTTCAGTGCTTAGATGCATGGTTGGTTATGTGGCTTTCTGCCCTTCTCACAAATTTCAGACATATCATTACCCGTGACCACGTGGCCTGTGGGAATTCTGGCTTTGGATGGTTGATCATGGATCTGTAATAGCAATAGTACCTTGCACCCTAGGAGCAAGTTAGGTTCTCTTTAAGATATTGTTGCCTTTAAAAAGCGATCAGGGCACAAAAAGTAAATAAGGTGTGATGAAAAACAGCTCTTTAAAACTAGTAATTTTACTTCAGAGCTGTGTGTTACTTCTTGAGCATCAAATGAACCATCAGGAGAAGAACATGGTTTTCCTGGTAGCAGAACTGCCACCAAGCACTGATATACATAAAAAATATGAACAAAATGAGAACATTATTAAGTTATTTTGGTCCTAATTCAGAGTTTGCCTCCACTAAGCTGTATAAAGTCTGTCACCAGTACACAGAGTTGTGTATAAATTTTAGCACTGATGTCACTCACCATGCAGCACACAATGAGGCTCGGGCACTCAGTGACATGACTCTCTAGTGCTTGCCTGAAAAGTCCTGGACTTAAACTGGCTGAGCAGCTTGGAGGAAAACGCTCCCAAATTCTTGATGAGTCCATTCTCCAGATGGTGGAGGGGTCTCCCAAAAGCGGCAGAAGATGGGGAGCTGGAGAGTCTCAGTAGCAACTCAATACATGGATTTGCAAGACTGGAGGCAGCAGGATGCGTTTCTCCATCCAGCTGAAAGCAGCAGTAGCTGAATACTTGCTGCAGGACCGGTGCTGCCTGTGTGGTTTGTGCAGCCACCCCCAGAGGCAGGGTCCTGTTTTCAAAGCAGGAGCCAAACTGAAGCTGCTGCATCATTATACAGCAATGGACACCAAGACCTGAAGTTTATGGTCAGGCTCACAGCAGAATTAAGCTGCACTTGGAAAGAGGAGTGATGTCAGGTTGGGGTTTTGGTTCAATTCCATCTCTGGAGGAAGCAGAAACATGACTTTACCTGTACAAGAGCACAGCAGCCAGCCATTACTGCTTGCTATCCTCTTTCTAAAGCCAGGATAGATGATTTCTAGCCAGGATACATGATTTACAAGAAGGTGTAAAATCCTCATCATGCACCTAATTATGCTCTACTACTCTAGGGGGGGATATTTCCTTCTGAGTCCATCTGGTAATCAGACTGTATCCTGAAGCATGTGGATTGATTGCCCTCGTGGTTTTTTCTCCTAGTTAGTGTAACTGCTGATGCTTTATTTTTATTCATATGAATGTCTAAGTCTTTTTGAAGCCTTGAAAATTATGATTAATTGTGCAATGAAAATCAATAATGGAAGTGCTTACAAAGCCAGCTTGATTTGGGAGTGAATCCCAAAGACAGCTGCTTTCTCTAAGAGTGATGGGAAAAGTTGGAGAAAAGCAACAGCAAAAAATTCCAGATCCTGGGTGGGTTTTTTTGTGATATTTGTGATTGGGTTTAACCCCTTCAGCAATTGCTGGAAGCTTTATTACAGTTTACTATTTCCGGTTCATGAAAGCAAAACCTCAATTCCATCAACAAACAGGAATACCCAATTAAACAGAGATGCATTGAAAAGTGAAAATGTTTATACGCCTGTACCAGAATGTGGCTATATCTACACCATCGGGTGCATGACAGCTTTATTTTTCATGGGAGATTACAGAGATAGGGACGAAGATCTCGTAAGGCATTAACTATAGTATCCCTGCCTATTCCCTTTTGCACACTGACAGGTGCTAGCATTTTGCCTAGGGTTAAATATCCCAATTTTTCTCCGTTTCCCAGAGGAGAGGGTTTTTCGGAGTTCGTGCATGCCATCCTCTCAGACTGCAGATAGAGTGACTGCCATCTCGTGGTTATCTCTCCCTGCTGCACTGGTGCCAGGGATTGTGCCAGGGCTCACCGCTGGTACAGAGCTGCAAGTTGGGGTTCAGAGACAGCACCCCAAAATGCAGCCTGGGGACAGGGGACTAGGAGGGCAGGGTGCCTGGCTCCAGTGCCGGGATGCTGAGGAGGAGGAAAAGCAATCCCCCTTCCCAAAACAGGCTTTGAATAGCAGCGTACATCACCTGGCCCCTCTCCAGAGCCTGAGCTAGAGGCAGGTTTGGATCTCCAGGGACGCTGAAGTCCAACATCTTGCCTATGGGAAATGCATGATGTGTGGAAGCCTCCACTCCCTGCTTCTCTCAGCAGGCTCCTCTAAAAATCCTATCCCTGTGCAAAAAAAAAAAAAAAAAAGACTTGCTGAGGGCTGGTCAATGGGAAATGCTGCGTCTGAAAGTCCCTTCTTGTCTCTGGGGATAGCAAGTGCCAGCATTCACTTGGGACCAAGGGAAAAGCCCCCCCTTGCACGCTGGTGCTGCTGCCATCTCCCATCCATCGTCCACTTCATCCCTTATGTCCGCCCCTGCGTCTGGGGCAAGGGCATCTCCCTGAGACTGGGAACCCGGAGCAGGGCTGCCTGCAGGCAGGATTACCTGACCCTTTCAGATCTACACTGTCTGTCCAGCCAAAAACGGCCCTCGTGGTTTGCAGACCTACGCGTATCCATGCAACACACGCAAAATACATGGTCATCCCTCCCGAGGGAAATGCAGTGGTCACAGCTTCTGCCTGCAGTCTCCTCTCTCTCTTTTACCTCCGCTGGACTCCCAGGTCAAGCAACGTAAGGGAAGAGCAGCCACCTTTTCAGTGCCAGCCCTCTTGTATGGCAACAGTGGGTCCTATTCTTAGAAAGAGGAGGAGCAGCATAGGGGCCATGTTCTGGTAACTCCTCCTTGGTGGGAAATACAGTGAGGTGACACGTCCTTCATATAACACTTGAGATGTTCTCCTCTTCTGCCAGCACTGGGAAATACCGTGACCAGACAGGATGGGTCTTGGGATGCTGTTCCTTTCCCATCCTGTATTAAATATATAGGTTAATGAGAGGAACAGGGCAGCCAGATCTGATCAGGAAGGGGATCTGACCTTTAGTGAAGAAACCCAGTGAAACATTTGCATTGCAGAATACATAAAAAAACCTCCAAAGTTTATGGGTACATGAGCAAAGGAAGAGGCTGATGAGTATTGCACTGAATGGGGAAAATCGTACCGGGTCAGACTGCAGGTCCAGCCAGCACAGTGACTCAGAGTGGCATGTAAAGAAATGACCTAGGAAATAATTCTTCACGCTTTCTGCAATCTGTGGTTTCAATAACAATACGGAAGACATATCCTTAGCAAGCTCACTGTTGTTTTTTTTTAAATTCATTCCTATTTCAGCTGTATCATACACACATCCTTGTTAGCACATGCATTACTGAAAACAAAGACAACACATTTGGCTTTATAGAACATTTTATTTGGAGAGACTTCTTATGTCATTGAATATTAGTTATTTATTAAGGCAATTCTGAAGGTTCTGGGGGAGGAGGGAGGGGGAGAGGGAGGGAACTGAGACTGTGTCAACGGGATTGCATTAAGGCAAAATTCCCTCCTTCTGTATTTCACCACAGTAAAATCCGTGTAAAGCCCAAAACAGTAAATGACTCAAGCCAAGGAAGAGATTCAGTGCAAATATTATCCCACTGACTATCTACAGACAGGGTTAGGTCCTCAACTGAGGCAAACCGACAGTGCCCTGTTAGCCGCAAAGCTATGCTGATTTAGCTCCATTGAGGAACCCAGCCTGGGTTCGGGAAAGCATTTTAGTATGTGTTTCATATGCAAGCACACATTTAAATGCTGTCCTGAATCAGGGCCACACAGCCCATTGAGTGCAAGTCTGTAAAGTTTACTGAGGTTAGTTCTTATTCACTACATAAATATGTAATTCTGCATCCCTTTGGTTCACTTCTTATCTTATTGCTCCTAACTGAGTTTCCCCTTAGTTTATTTAACACGGTTTTCATTTCTATCATGCTTTGCAATCTGCTTATGTTTTAGGTGTATTATGAATTATCCTTTGGAGAGCATTTCTTGCAAAGGTTCCAGAGTTTGGGTGTTCTTGGAGGACCAGGTTACGGTATGTTTTTTTCAGTGAGTAGTAATGTACTCTGTAAGTAATGCCACTGATGGCAGAGACATAACTTGCAGGGGAAAGTACTGCTCAGTTCATATACCAGCAACACATAGCAGACTCCAAAGACTTCTCTCTTTCCACAAGAATTTCCTAAGAGTATCCTACTGTTCCAAAAATATAGTCACTAATACTTGCATTGGCTTGGGGAAACCCCTTTTGTTATCCCAGGTGCAAATTGAAGGAATGTATGGCAGAAATGCTACTAGAAGCATGAAGACGTTTTCAGGCAGAAGCACTATATAACATTTCATAATCCTAGAAGCTGTCTGTACTTCCCAAGACAAAGATCTCCAGTTCACCTCTGACAGAAAACTCTGTTATCCATTAACAAAAGGATATGTTTAGGCCTCATTATTGACAACTTACTCAGGAATATGAAATAGTTATATCTAGCAAAGTGGAAAATAAGGCAAAGAAATCAAGCACATATTACTGTTCAAAACAAAAAATTTCCTGGACACACATGGATACACAACTTTTTTATGATCTGGAACCATGTATAACATTCATGCCTTAAAAAAACATAAGCACCCTGCATATTTCCTTGATACGGAGAAGAACATCCAGTTTGAGGGAATCAAAAGGGTGAATACCAGGCATCAGTACAAGTCTTTTGTGCTTTAAACTTTCTTCATGCCTTTTCCCATAAGGCAAGCAAACACCGTCATGACCATTTTGGGTTTTACTTCAACCAGGTCTTCTGGAAGGGCATAGACTCTTGCTCCAATTTTTCTGGCCATAGAGATGGCATATCTGCATTGCAAGAGGTGGAAAAAAAAAAAAAAAACAAAGAAAAGAAATAAATTAGTGCAGTAGCATTAATTCTCCCTCTGTTAAGAAGTTTTTTACACGATCAGTACCAGAGTTGGTTTGAAACTTTCTTACTCATTCAACAAAACTAAACTTTTCTATAGGAATGTATGACAGAGGTTCATAAAGAACTGATTTCCAGCAAAAGGTAGAGTGTATCCCCTGGTGGTTAGAGCACTGATTACCTGCAGCATGCGAGACTGCAGGTCAAAGTCTGGTATGAAACATTTAGTCTCCCATCTCCTGAAAAATTACCCTAACAAGCAACCAGTCTGGTCTTGCTCCCCCTCAACCTCTGCTGCTCAGTCTTTGCACATAAACAAATTCATGAGGATGGAAAGCAGAAGGCTGATATTTGTGGAGATCAGTTTTGTTGTAAAATCAACATTCAGGGACTTCTCTTCTGCTTGAGTCGTACCCAGAATCTTCAAGCTGACCTTCCCACCTCCCTCCTCGGAGTGAACTGTTGCACGGCTACTGGCTGTTCTCTCTATTTTTTCATTTAGAAAGCTATAAAATCCCAGATTCTTCCACTGCAGAGCACATACATTTGTGAAATTCTCCCCAAAACACAGAGCAACATGTTTGCAGGGAGTGAGAAAGAAAGGAAGGGGGAAAATGGAAAACTGAGGGATGAAGAAATCAAGTATTGAGAGAAGTACATGTAGAATTGCAAGGAAAGAAAGAGAACAGATGGTAGGAAATGGAAAAGGAAAAGAACACTGGGAAAAGTCTTTCTAAAAATGATGGCAGCTCTGATTGCCTTACAGTCATCCTTTTCTCTTTTGTAGTTGCCATATAGCAAAGGAGAAGCTAAACTGATGGTCAGACTGGGAGGTGATCTGTGTAACTCTGAAAGGAAAGAAAGATGCTCCCAGGATTCGCTCTCTGCTAGGAAATGGTTTGCACTCAGGAAAAAAAAAATCAATATCCACAACCAGAAAGCCAATTTTTCAGGCATGAATCCTGTCCTCCCCCTTCTCTCTTAAATATGCCTTTGTTCCACCTGTATGTGACTAACGAGGTATCATGACCTCTAATCACTGGTTTCCAGGGCTCAATATTGCTGGCGTTGTTCCCTGATCTCTGAAAGAATTTAAAATTTAATAAGAGAAAATAGGAGCTTGTGAAGCCAAGTGATTTTGATACCTTCAAGGGAATTTTAAAGCAGGAATTATAACATTACACACTTCATTTCCATTGATAGTCTTTTTTACTGCCTAACTCCTAGCCTTCATGCTTCTAACTCTGGAGGTATTTCTCCGTTGAGGTTGTGCCAGATGAGAATGATAGCAGAGCAGTTTCCAAAGACAGAGTCAGGCGAGCCTGAGCAGGTAACACATGTTAAGTGTTGCTTGGAATGAACGTACTTAGCATTATTTAGTTTCTCCTCATCATTCAGGTCCTCTGTTTTCAAGAGATCATAGTTGATTGATCCTGGCTGAATGGCATCAATGAGATCCAGGACTGGCATGCTGGTGCTGATTTTGCTATCCTGCATACATGAAAAATACAATTAGACGCAAGAACAGGATGACAGATCTCCCATAAAGCCAGAATCTAGGCTCAAGAGCAATGGACAGCTCAGTCAAATACCATTTAGATCTTCACGAAGGGCTGCTTAGCATCATTTTCCACCTAAGGCAGGCTAAGAACCCTTTCAAGTTTGTTTCTTTTTCCCCCCCAGTGGATGAAACATCATTAAATCAAAAGATAGGGTGCTGAGCTAGTGAATTTGCTTCCTGTGGAGAGATGACATTGATACAGGTCTACTGATGGGAGGTGCGAGGGGCACCAGCTGTATGAATTCTGAGCTTATTATATGAAGTCTGATGGATCTGTCCTCAGCTAGTGCAAACCGCTGATTTACATCCACTGAATGTTCCCCACCTTGGGAAATGTCTCAGATGTGTTAGCAAATGTGCTCTTGCTTAATTCCAGTCATCATTCCTGGCTCCATACTTTGATTTCCTATGTCAAACTGGCATTCAAAGTGTTTCCTGTTATGCTCATATCATGTTTTTCTCACCTTGTCATAATAAAGCCCCTTGAATAAAATCTCTGTATCTGAACACGCCTTTAATGAAAAAGTCAAACTATGTAGTTAATTATGTCACAATATATTGTGTGCATGTATATGCCTATATACACCTGTATACAGACAATGCATATAACATAGCATGTAACACAAATACACTGAGTAAGAGATTCCTAACCAGAGACTTCCAACAAAAAAATGTACCTTGAAACTGGAGATGGTTGAATCCTTCCCAGCTGCAGTCAGTGTTTCATTGACCCAGCTCACAATGATTTCATCATTGACCTTCTCTCCACCACCGATGTCTTCAAGGATATTCAGGGTGTACCTTAAGAGGGAAGCCAGGATTCCTGCATTTGCTCAAAGTCTACCATAACCTCAGAACCATCACGTACGTGTGCAACTTGACTGGGATCATCCCAACACTTCTCTTAGACCTGATATTCCCTTGCTTCCCACATATTCACAGTACATATGAATTATATTATAACATGCTAATTCATCTATTTTTTCTAATTCACCCCAGTTCCCTAATCACTGTTTGGGGACTGTCAAAAGGTTTTGATAGTTAAAATTCCTACAAGGTTCTTCTTAGACAATCTCAGTGTAAATGACTCATTCTCACAGTGTTTAAAAAATAATCCCTGACTTCAAGGCCAGAAGGGAATTGTTATGCTCATGCTAAGACTGACCTTTTGCATAAACACAAGCCGGGAATATTGTGCTTATATGCCAGTGTACACCTTGGAAAGACATCCCAAATTGGTTGTGAATAATCACCACATTCCTAGATTAATTACCTGCCCAATAAACGTACACCTTGCTTTATAGACTGAATTCAGTCTGTATTCAGTTCTAACCACTGGGTCTCTTTACACCCAATTATAGAGCTCTTAAATGCACACACACAAACACACACAGACAGAATTGCATTAAAGTGGAGAGAGCCACTGAGTTGCATCTGCTTCAGGTAGCAGATTACAAAACTTTTGCACCAGTTCCTTGTTTCCAGTACATTTTCCCTATTCCCTGATACAGAGACCTTTCAACTTCTTTTTCTCTCTTCCACGCAATGAACATTTATCCGTGCTATACAGACAGTGACAATAATAACCTTCTGCATGAGCTGACTGTAATGGCCTTGCCCACGAGACAATGTGCTTCCTGATCACATCTCCAACTAGGAGTGAGCAAAAGGCCACTCTGTCTTTGCATATAAGTGCAAACAGAGGAGTAAGAAAGCGGTAGCCTGTAGAGCCTTGTCACTGATAGCATCAGAAAGCTATTACAGTGCAAACTGAGCACACCAAAACACTCTGGAGTTTGTGTCTGAGTCCCATACCTTCTCATCAACTGCCAGATTAAGGCCAGCGTGAGCGTACGGTTTCCTTCATTCAGATCTTGCCCAGCGATGCCAACCAGGGAAAATTTGGCTTGATTCTTTCCCAGTTCCACTGCATAGTTGCAGTTTTCAAGCTGTTAATGACAGGGTCAATTAGTGTGGTTAAAAATATTAAAAAAAACAAAAGAAGACAAGACGCCGTTACTTTAAATTCTTTGAATCCCTTAGCCCAGGTCCTCCTAGGCAAACAGGAGCTCTGAGGCTCTGTGATAATGCAGCTGTTTGACTACCAGCAGCCAATTCCATCCCCAAAAATACCATAGTAAACAGTTAACATAGAAGAAAGCGTTATACTTCATCATCAGGGCCTGAAAAACAGATTGCCCTGGAACATATGAATCTATGGCTCATGGGTACCCCCAGCATCACAGCACTGCATTGAGACAAAGGATTGGTGTCCCAGTCAATATTTTAGGTCAGTTAATCACTCTGGCCTAACTGGATGGAATTACTCATCCAGATAGCTGGGAGAAAGCTCTGCATTTAGCAGCAACTCTGTGATGGGTTCTTGAGGCATCTGGTCAAGAATGCTTAACATCACTGTCTTCATTTGATGTGGAGGGCAGTGATCCAGACAGCTGCAATTAAGCTGGTGCCATATGACTCACGGTGAAGATGCATTATAATTGGTGACAAAGACAGTAGCAGAAGTGGTCTGCAAATACAGTTTTTAAATATTGACACAAAAGGTGTCAAGTCTTTTTACTTTACAAATATTGTTCACCTGTCAGGGCCAGTGAGTCAAATGTATGTTTCTTTTTCAGGATGAAAAATTATTCACTGACTAGACAAAAAAATCATTTAATGTGCTGTACTTGGGACTCGAGAGCAACACCAGCGCCCACACTGCTGTTTGAAATGATATAGACATCCTTCTAGGATAAAGCATTGCTACTGGAGCTATTCCAGCTGTTTGTACCTTCTTCATGTTGCCACCCAGTTTAGGATATGGTGGTTTGTTCACTCTGTTCCAGTCTACTGGCACTTTGATCTTTTCATAGAGCTGGAAGATAACCAAGGCATCTGACAGGTCACTGAAAACAATAAAAACAATATATCATTGTCCAAAGAATAGAAGAAATGAACCCAACTAAACTATTAGTAGAAGTAAACTTAGTTTCCTAAAAAAAAAAACCCAAAACAACCAAAAATCAAAAAACCAACAATAGAATCATATATTATTATAGGGTCCAAAAGTTTTCATGTTTTTGTAAACAATTTGCTGGCTGTCTTTCTCATCTGAAAGAAGTGTAATACCTTCTCTTACCTATATAAGTGATTTACACGTGGATTAACACCCAGGGAGTTCATCCAGTTCCTGAATGTCCTCTCTTCCCTTGTCTCACCTAAAACAACAGATACATCAATCAACAGGCCTGCAAAACACAACGCTCCAGTAAAATATATGTCTTGTGATGAAACCATAACTCAGAATTTACAGTGCACTGAACCATAAACAGAAGGAGACACTGGTTGACATGCGAAATAAGAGAGCACAGTGCAGCGTGTAATATTTCTTCATGGCCTATATATTATAGTATTTAGGCAGATTGGCCTTGAAATGCCTTCAAGAACAGCCTGTGCCCTAGAACAAACAGTCTCTCTATGAGGCTGAGGAAGAAGGACCCAAAGTTCAGCGAATGATCCATACAACAGTGGTCCTGACCCCAACCCAGAGCAAGCAGACAGCAGGTTTATGCAAGATCTGATTTTTAAATTATACTCTCAATTAAGGGAGTGCCAGATCAGCTCTAATTTCAACGAACGACCACGTTCAACAGCCCATACTGGTTCAGACATCCCACAAACATTTTTGTCTTTTAACATGTGCTATCCACAGAGCAGACCCCCAAAGTACCAGAAGCTACGTGCAGGTAAAGAGCAGTCTCCCTTTCTCGAGGCTGCCTGTGCTAACAGTGCAGTGAATATATGTCTGAAAGACATAAGGATAGGTTATTGCATCATCAACTCAGGGCTGGGGATACTGCGGCACGGGTGGCCAGAAACATTCCTTTATTTGCATTTTCCTTACCTTCAATAGAGCTCCAGTCGATGTCCTGGTTCTCCGGCTTATGCAGGGCCGGGTATTTGTTGAACAAGTTGGCGATGAAGGCCAAGTTCAGCTTTGGGTTTCCCCGGACGACGTCGGTGGCCGTGACGAACTGCCGGCAGCCCAGCCGCTCCGCCTGCTGCAGCATGCACTCCGCTCGCTGGACGTCGTCCTTCTCCTGCGCCGGCAGAAAACGGGGCCATCAGCCTCACCCCACCTCCTGGCACCACACGCAAGACCCACTCGGCGTCTCCGCCTGTGGACCTTGGTGTGGGGCCATCAAAGCCTGTCCTTGTCCGACTTAGAGCTCTTCCCCCTTCCCACTGCTACTAGTGGCAGGTCTGTGCTTTCAAATGGGCTTCGCCTACAACCCAGCCGTCTCACCAGACTGCTTTTACAGTTATGTCCCATATAAAAGGGAACGGTTTGATGAAATTCCCAAATAAATATATCTAAATATACTTGTTACATGCCAGCAGTTTCTCAGTGTGGTTCAACGGTTGTTAAAGTTTCAGCGATAGTATCTAATGAAAGGCAAAACCGATCATTTAATTCTGTGAAAGCTTTGACTTCTGAAAATACAAGATCATGTTGCAATGCTATAAAGAGTTTACTTGTTCTGGCATTCTGGCCAACTCTTTGTTGGCCAGCAAGGCAAGCAGCAGACAGAAAATATCGGCATTTGCTCTAAACTTATCTCATCTTACCCTTAATCCTGACATGTCAATAGTAATAGCCGGAATGCCTTCTTCATCTCCCTTGGGGGCAACTTGGTTCAGCAAATGGTAATAAGCCTTTGAGTCCTGTGACAGACAGAGAAATTACAGGGAGGAAAAATTACATCTAAAGCTCAGGTTTTGCATGCCGGTGCTCCCCTGAATAACGTGCCTGCATGCTTCGCTATTATTACATCAGTCACTGGGCTACATAATTAAATTAATTAAGCTGGAAGCACTTAGCGATTCCTACTTTACGCTGTATTTGCCAGATCTACTTCTTCCCTAAGCCAATATATATATGCTGCAGAATGTTCAACATAGGAGACAAAATGCTGTTGTGTTACACTTACAAAAAGGACAGCAACAATGAAGAGATATTAGAATTGACTAACTCTGAACATTAAATTAGAGATAAGAAAAAGCATACCTTTATAATGTTGTAGAAGTCAGGCTGTTGAGCGTTTAATAAAAGAAAATGCAGAAGGAGAAAGCAGATGTTTAAAGCAGGGTTCAAAGCAACGCTGGAACAGTTATGGAAGAGAAAGCATAGTTTTCAAGCACAAAAGTTAAAACTGATAACAGTATCAGCATTTTTTCAGGCAAAAGGGCAGGAACAAGACAAGGGTTTAACATGTTGTGTCTTTAATCTTTTGTGAAATGTAATGTTGCTTCCATGTGGGGAAAATATTAACTTCACTTCAGAAATAACTTAAAGAACTGAAAATAAAGCTACATGTCTAGGGACTTGACTAACTAACCCAGCTAGTACTCTTCAAAATATTACCTGATTTATTTTAAATCTTATACATCTGTATTACTACCCAACAATAGGTCCAGCCTTTTCTAAACTAAAGCCAGGTCAAGAGGCATTTTAGGGACATTTAGGAAGGAGGAGAGCAATGGGGGCAGGGAACTGAAAATACAGTGACAGAGTCCATATGCCCTGTCCAGACCCAGAAGCCATTCCTTTCCTAGGGATTTGGTGTGGTGGGGCTGGTAGGGATAGCTGGAAGATCAGGAGGAGGAGGAATACTAGTGAGCAGGAAGGTAAACCCCACTAAAATGATTTCATGTACCCAGGTCCACATGTTCAGCAGAGGAGTCTCAGCTACTTGGATTGTTTCAGTGCACAATCCCTGTCTGGAGGACAGGGATTTGGGTGTGGAGCTGCTGTTGTTGGTCAGTGTTTCTCATACCTTGATGTCTGAGCTGAAGTTGTTGATTTTGTTGCATCCTGCATTCTCTAGGTGATAGTTTGCCCACCTCAGCAGCAATTCCTCTGGAGACAACTTCATCAGATCCTCCAGGCTCTCTCCTTCTCTCAGAAGAGCGATCAAGGCTAAGCAGGGAAAAAAGAAAAAATGAATGATGTTGTGCATACTTGTAGAGGAGAACGTATAACTATTTTCTCTCTTACACACTTTGGTACCCTAGTTTCTAAAAGTGAGTGACCGAAGTGTTGCAAAAATTCAAACTGGGTTAGCATGACAGAGGACATAAACAGAAAAAGGGTCTCATAAATTAAATGAGGACAAGGCTGTTAATTGTGGATCCAGTAGTGGATCACATGAAAATGCAAGACAATTTCAGCGTGGTCTAAGAACTACCCTATTTCCTTGCCTCAGATCTTAATGAGAAAATAACGATGCTGAGCACAGGGGCAAGATGGGAATGAAAAAATGGACACAGACTTTCTGCAGCTTAGATGAAAGAAATCTCAGTGACCTTCACACTGAAACTGTATTCGCACAGGTATTCTGAAGAACTTGCACATGACCTCATGAGCTCATGGGCCGGTAGGGTTAACTCATCTGTCAATTGGAGAAGATACCCTATTTATACAGAAAAATTAACATGGCAGCTATGTTGATAAAAGGAGGAAGAGGCAGGAGGGAAGGATCATCCCTTGCAGGATGTTCAGCTGATCTCTGGAGCATGAAAGGCTTTAAAACAAGTTTTGAAAAGCACGGAAACTGATTGTTAATGAGATAAAAAGGGAAAGTGTGTCACACCAGTCTGATCTCCTTCCAGTATACTTTCTCATGCCTTGAAAGAAATATGGATTTGCTACAGAAAGGAAACAGTGGACATCTACTCTATCTGGAGTTCTGTAAATAATTTGATACAGGATGCTATGGGGTTAAACTGAACCAGAAGGAGATAACAGAAGCATTTGAATGTAGACAGTGGTTTTCATGAAAAGAACAATGTTAACACATTGAGAGAGGTAAGGCTGGAAGAAGGATGCTTGTGGAGTTGATCATGGATTGATTTTTGGATTAATGTTTTCATTTTTTTGGCATCAATTATCTTGGCACAAATACTAGCAGTGTGCTAAAAATTTGATGATGATATTCAGTAGGTGGCATAGTCGATATAGAGGATGATCAGGAAATCAGACAGAAAGAACTCGATGACAGTAATAAAAATGGAATGTAATTTAATAGTGCTACGTTCAAAGACATTCACTAGGGAATTAATATGAATAACCACTACTAGCTAAAAGCTTATATGGACAGAGGATGAGAACAACTTCAGTGTATTAGATGGCTTCTGAGCTACTCTGACCCACCATGTGATATGACCGGGGGAAACCAAACATGATGTTAGTGCAATCCCATGGTGCATTTCCCACAGAGGTTGGGATGTATTCCTGCCTTGATACCGTGTGCTCACGAGAGCTCATTGGAAACAGTGTCCCATATTCAAGAAAGGGGAATTTCAACTGAAACAGCTGCAGAGAAGGGCTATCAGGGAAAGAGAGAACCTGAAAAGAAATCAAAATCATCTCGGCTTTTCTATCCTGACAAACTGAAGTCTGAGATGAGAAGTGAAGGAAAAGATACCAAAAAGGGAAAAATACCTATTAAAGAAGGTAAGGCCACCTACAAAGGAATAGGAACTGGGAACTCTAGAAACTGGTGGCTCTGGCAATGAAAGAGATAGAAATGGGGAAGAAGTGAAGCAACTAAAGTAATACCTGCATTGGAACAGGTAGCAGCAAGATAAGGTGCTGTGTGGACTACATGTACAAACCCACAGCTTCACGCTGAAGCTATTTCATGGAGAATTTTGGCATTGGAGAGACAAATCTGGAGTGCTGTGTCCAGTTTGGGCCCCCTCAGTACAAGAGAGATTGACAAACTGCAGTGAGTTTAGTGGAGGGAAACCAAGATGGTTGGGTTGGAGTGCGTGATATATGAAAAGACGATGAAGAAACTGGGTTTGTTTAGCCCAGAAAGAGGTCTGAGAGGGCCTTCAGCAACTACAGATGAGCCAGAGTTGTGTTTTCTCAGTATGCACAGCAAAAGGATGAGAAGTTACAGTCACAAGGTGCAGGAAGGGAAATTCCAACTAAATATAAGAAAAAAGACTTCACATCAGGAGTGGTTGGGCTCTGGAACGGGCTGCCCAGAGAACACTGGAAAAGGACCTGACCAACCTCATCTAATCTTGAGACTGGTACAGCTATAAGTGGGGCTAAACCAGAGGACCTCTGGAGTGGACCTCCAGAGGTTCCTTCCAGCCTAAGTTATTCTGTGATTCTATAATTCTAATTTCACAAAGAGGAGATGTTGGCAATCGAGAGCAAGAAAACAGTAAAGCTTCCTGAATGCAGTGTAGCATTTCCTTATCCCAGATTTATTGCCAAACACCAATATACCTGGGTGTAGACCATCATTCCTGACCCAAGGAACATGAAATTGTCTCTGCACATACAAACCTACACATGGCCTTGGACTTTGGAGTTCTGGAACTTGTGAAAGCAAGGGAAATTGGAGCAGTCAAGAAGACAGGCAAGTAGTACTTGAAGAAAAAATTTAATTAAATTTTTTTTTTTTAAAGAGCTTTATACTAAAGACTGTTCAGTGATAGCAGTAGAGCACTGAAATGAAGAGCCATACATACCTTCATTCCTGCTGATCTCTATGTCGGCAAAGAGTCCAATTTTGATGACTTGCCATAAAAGACCCAAAACCAGGTAAGGTTTCCCTTCTTTTAAGTCTTCAGCTCCAATGTTAACAACATGGCACCCAATGGCTGAAGCAGAGTTCAGGGCCAGGTTCAGATTTTCCTAGGGAAAGAAGAGAACTTCTGAATGATGCTGTAACTGGAGAGCTGAGGATACAGGAAGGCAGTGCAGCCCCCAAAAACTAGGAAAATCCATGAGCAGCTTCACTGTGAATGCATTTACGTACATGTCTGACCACAGGGAGCAGGGGAATACAGAATCTCCTGCAATTACAGGTAAGTTCTGAGTCCCAACATGAAGACAGAAAGGACCTCTTTGGCAAAGGTGAAAGACCATGCCACAAGGCATTGGAGCTCAGAGCATACATCTACTTTCACAGTGATGCAGAGAGGCTCCATCCTGGTTATCAGAGCCAGGCTCTCCCTATAGCTGATGCGTAAGCACATGTTCAAATGCAGCGTGGGGCAAGCTCTCCTCCATTCAGTCTTGCACATATGGAGTAAGGAGGGAGCTACAAGCCAGTCAAGCAGCAAACATTCCAGGCTTGGCTCTCCCCAAGCACTATGCAAAAGCCCTAACACCTAAGATACAAACAAATTGCTGGCTGGCAATGTATACAAAAAGCCCACGGTCATAGGAATCAGTATGAATAAACCTGCTGAGTTTTTAACCTTGCAGTTCAGCCAAGGTCAGAACTGGTCAAGCCTGGATATTTTCTTTTTGAGCTTTGGAACATGGTGTCCTGGTTTGGGAGTGTATGGTGGAAGCAGAGGGATTCTGTGATTCACAACAAGAGGCAGAAAGAAAGTGATGTTTCAGGAACAGTATGTTCCTTCACCACTTTATTCCTATTTAAAACAGAGGGTATAAGAAAATCTGCCCCGCAGGTCTGCCTTATTCAAAAAGGTGGCTTGATTATCTGAGGGCAAGTAAAGCAGGCAAAGAAGCCTGGAAAATATAATTTATCACAGATTCACATTTTTTCACATTAATTTCATCACTGCTGGCATGACAGAGAGATTTGATCACATACAAAATGCAGAGAGAAACATAGTGTAAATTCTCGTAAGTTAGAAAAACTGGAGCACTTCAAATTAATTACCTTTTCTCCACCAGACAGCTGTAAAAGGGTTAAGTTAAAGTGGAAGCTATATTGATCAAATCATGTCTACGTGTGACAGGGATTGATCTCAGCTGCATCACTAAGCTGTGCTGCTGACCAAAATGATTAGAACTGAAAAATGTGGTATACAGCATAAAAATCCAATTTAATGGCTTCTGAGCTTACTTGAGCCTGGCTAATGTTCCATCAAATCAGAGTAGCTGAGGGATAAACTGGGTTAGGTTTATATCTATTCCATATATCTATTTATATTCTGTACCCAGATACATAGATGCTGGTCGTATAAAAATCTCTCTCTACATACTGCTGTGTGAGAAACACAATAAACTTTAAATAGGTGAAAATTTGCTTTTTGTCCAGTTTTTAAATCATATACATGTGCACATAATAGAAATAAAGAAGGGATTCAGTATTCAAGGTGAAAAAGTAACAGGCAGGCAAAGGCCACGGTCCCGTCTCAGGCACATCGCACACCGCGGTACTTCCTGGATCACAGTGAATACTTTGTTGAGGAGATCAGACTGCAACACAGCAATTGTGAATTCAAGTCCGTGTCCATGCCTGTGTGACTTTGGAGGGGGGTTCAGCCTTCTGAGAGCTACTCCAACTGGAACTGGTCACCGTATTATCTAACTGCTCTTGCCATTCATGTGGCATCTACCACAAAGGTATCTAAAGCTTTGAACTGGTAAACATTATACATTATGAGGAGCAACTGAGGGAGCTGGGGTTGTTCAGCCTGGAGAAAAGAAGGCTGAGGGGAGACATTACCGCTCTCTAAAACTACCTGAAAAGAAGTTGTAGAGAGGTGGGGGTTGGTCTCTTCTCCCAAGTCACAGGCAATAGGACAAGAAGAAAAGGCCTTAAGTTGCACCAGGGGAGGTTTAGGGTGGATATTAGAAAAAAATTCTTCCCTGAAAGAGTTATCAAGCATTGGAACAGGCTGCTCAGAGAAGCAGCTGCATCACCATCCCTGGAGGTATTTAAAAGACAGGTAAACGTGGTGCTTAGGGACATGTTTATGGTGGACTTGACAGTGCCAGGTTGATGGTTGGACTCAATGATCTTAAAGGTCCCTTCCATTCTATGATTCTGTAAGTGCAAATAGAAACACTATTTACTCAGATTGCTCATATGTTTGGAAAGAAACAGAAATATGAGTCTTTATGGTTTTATGCCATGGACCTGTCCATCTCATTTTGCCACAAAGAACTTTGCCTGATTGTCTTGGGCAGGGCCATGGTATCTTCGCCCTTGCTCTAAGTGATTATATCAAAGCATCCAAATGGGAAAAGCAAAGAATACTGCTACATTTCAGTACCTGTATTGTGAAGGGTGTGAGTTTCTTTTTGTTGATTGTTCTCTCATCAATGGTATCTGGCACTGAAAAGTTGATCATCTTACTGGAAATAAAATCAAAAAGAACAAGAAATACATTAATAGCTATGTGTGCACAAAATACAGATACAGCTGTTATCACTACGCTGTAGGACAAGTCAAAGAGCTGGAGAATTACTGAACACCTACAGATAGTCAGCCTCTGTTTTCACATGCACACACACAGACTCACACAATATTCGAGCAATTCTTTTGGATCACATGCAGATTGTACCATGGTCTGAGGCCAAGAATGCCACAAGGTGAAGTTGTTTGAGAAGTTCATTGTGCAGAAATTCCTGTGAAAGCACTCACTATTTTTTGCTGCTTTGTGTGAACCCCCAAAAGTCCTTGGACAAAAATAAAACCAAGTAACTCCTCAAATTTCACTGACTTCATCTTACTGGGGGGTCAGTAAGGGCTCAGTGGCAAAGAAAACCTCTCACTTAACATGAAAGAAGCTTTGTATTTTTAAAGAGAAAGGGAGAAAAAAACCCTAGCATGATTAAGGCCCCAAATCTGCAAAGATTCATGAGCTTAATATAAAGTCAGCAGCTTCCATTTACTGCAAACTCATGGTTCCCATTTGTGAGAAAGATAGGTATTATTTACCAAAGCACTATGCCATCACCGACTGCCTGGAAGAGGTCATCTGTTTCTGGATTCATTGGGACCACGTGTTTACAGTCAGGGTCCTTCTCAAGGGCTTTATTAATCCAGTTGACAAAGGCATACTTTTCTTCCTCTGTGGACACAACATCAAATGCATCAGTTTGCTGTGCAATACCCCCACCATCATTTTACTTACAAAGGCAGAACTTCTAGGGGAGAAGGTTCTCCCAGCAGTGTGACTGGTCAACGAACCCCTACAAGGGAAGAAGGCTCTGAGGAGGTGGGCAAATGAGCTGAAGACAGCAATGGGCTTGAGCTGGTTAGTACTCCTTCCATGGTCCTTCCCAATGACTGGGGTTGCCTGATGTCACGAGGGCAGGCGTCTTACAGAGACCAGTAATGAATGATTCAACTGGATGTTGCAGTTGCTCTGCTTTGCTAAGCATAATTTGTACTTGCACCAGAATTTGAATGCATTCTTGTATCACTCTGCTAAATCTAAATCCCACGTAACTTCCAGTAAGTTCAAATAAGTGAACTCTGTATTGTACATTACACCGTCCGTGTGTGGAGTATCTAGAAAAGCCTGGCCAGGGTGTACTGGACTCTGACAAGCAGCATTCAGAGGGTAATGGGCAAATGTTCTCTGTAGTCCAACAGGGCTTTAATGTAGTTATCCTGTACCAGCAGCAGTTCACACCACCCCCAGTTACTCAAAGGCAGCGTCCTCTGTGCTCAGGTGGGTGGAGACCTTGGAAGCATCCTCTTCTGCCCCTTTTCTGGAGAGAGTTCTCCACCCTTGCCTCTGGAGAAGACAGCCAAGGGTGAGATGCCCTCCCTGTGGAGCTGCTTCAGAGTGGGCTGCGCCCAGGAGCCGGCAGAAGCAACCATGGCTGCTCCAAAATTTCAGCCTGAAGAAACAGGCTGGGAGGAGAGCTCTGATGGAGGTGTGCCCTCTTTAGAAAAAGGTCAGGAGCCATTTGGTTACAGGTGAGTTTAAAGAAAGACTACCAGAGAATTGGTAAAACGTACAAGGAAATGGGTTAGCAACAGTGGGGAACCTGTGCCGGGGAGCAGGGACAACAACGGGCCAGTCTTTGTGCTGCTGCTGCAGCCATGCTGGGAGGCTTTTCTCCAGCAGAGCTGCAATGCGTTTACGGTAAGGCAAGCTAAGCTGGCTGGAGCTTCCTCCCCTAGCCACAAGGCTGTCCACCCCAGTAAACCAGCTCACACCATTTCTGACCCTGCTCCAGTGCTTTGTCACCTTCACAGCTCTTCGCCTTGCACCAGCCTGGCCTGAACAGCTGCCAAAGCTCATCAAGGCCAGAGCACCTGGGTTTGCACCGAGATAAGGTGCAGGTGATCTCCAAGGGCTTGTTCCTAGAGGCTATCTGTGTGGGACAATTGTACCTACCTGAGTAAGAGTGTTGTGTGCCAGCACTGGATTGTTCTGACGTCCCACCGATAGCACAAATCCCCTCCTTTTTGTTGATTTGTTTTCGGAACGACTTAGCAACGTCATCGCTCTTCAGGTTTTGGAAAATCTTTCAAGCACAAGAGACAATTTTAAAATTTCAGAGGATTAAACCAAGCTAAACCAGTGAGCTCTTGGACCAGGAGACATGTGCTCTCTGCTTCATACATAGGGAATTACATCTTAAGTATTATTCAGTGGGTTTCTGTGAAAATCTGTGTATCTACTGTGGTAGAAGAGGATCATACACAGCTTTTGTGTTTTCAAAGCAGTGAACAAAGACCAGGTAAGTAAAAGATATGTATATGGTATGAAACTGTGATGCTAAAATGTGTAGGAGGAGGGCCTTTAACAGTTTTGGTTTGAAGAAAGGAGAAGTAAAAACCTGTTTCTCCATCCCAAGGGAAATTCCACTATTTTAGCATCTGCTTTCATCCCAGTTCAGAAAAAGAAGAAGCTTTTTTTAATAGAAAAAATGCCCCATAAAGTTTTCAGTTTCAATCTGCTGAAATTTTTCATAACCATCTAGCCAGAGCATAATATTTTCACAGCTTGTAACTGAAAAAATTCATCCCGCTGCATCCACCAAACTGATAGATATTAAGTCTATTCAATATGCACCTGCATTCAGGTACCTTGTCCCAGTTAAACGTAGGATTTCTAGTTTGGTTACCTCCTGCTCTCTTCTTTTCCAGGGAGGAGACTCCTTGGATTAACTAAGTGCCCATGAGACCCAGTGGTTCGTGCCTCTGCTGTGCCCTGGGGACCACCTTGAGTCTCCTGCCTGGAATCTTACTAAATAAAAAACAGCTTACTTACTGAAATAAACTCATCAAAGCTGATCCTGCCATCCCCTGTGGTTGTCAAATTCTGAATGAGTTCTCTGGCTTTATATCCTGGGAGAGGGAGATTGGCTGCCTTCAACACATCTGTTAAATCGTTGGCGTGGATGAAGCCGTTCCCACTGATGTCTGCAAAGATTAAAGCAAACATTAGGATTCTACGTCAGACTAATAATTTTATGCACACAAAGGCTGTTGTTTTTATTTCACCTGAAATCCAGTATTTTCAACCACTGCAGTGTCATTCACACTCAAAAAAAAATTACAGCCACCATTTATCAAACAAAAACTCACAGTGATGAATTTGTGTGTTTTAGACATACAGCAATATCTTAACAAAGCGAGATTTACAGGGATATAATTGACATTCCAAGTTTACAGACAAACATGTAAGTGATTTATAGGAGTATCCTGTCTACAGAACAACTAAAGAAATGGAGTTGATGGAATACAGAGGTACACCTTACACATTTGTAGATATAACTTGTGATTTTGAACTGTTTTCTGCATCTAATATCATCAGAAGTCATGATTTTAGAGACTTGGAACTGCATATGGTCATGCTTAAAATAAAAACTTGGGTGTTTCTCTTTGATGGTGCTAACACAGATAGTCCTGCTGAGCCTGTTACAAGATCCAGGGACAGATTTTATGAGAAGATCACCAATAGGGGTTAAATAGTCATTTCTTTTGTACCACTGTGTTAAAATCTCCACAAAGAAAAATGGAAAATTAATCTACTGCATGAAGAGTTTATGTTAAAACTCTATGGTTATGTACATAGATATATATAGGTATATAGTTATATATATGGCTATATATTTATATTTGGGGTTTATATATAAGTATGTTTCTTGTTCTGCAGGCTCTTTCCCCAGCCCAGAGGCCGAGATGATTTCAGAGAAGCACATGCTGATTTCCGGAGTGGTGAGTTGCAAAGTGAGTCACTTGTTGCACGCAGCAGAAAGGCACTCGGCTCTCAGCACCAGCAGCACAGGGCAATGCAGATTGCAAAGAGCCTCCCATCCGTTTCTGAAGACACACCACAAAAGGATCTGGACTTGGGAATGTCTGGGAGGGGAACATTCGCCTTGCCAGTGCATCAGGTGTGCTGGGCACACACAGCGACAGGAGGTTTAAGACTGCCAGCCTGGACTACTGGGGGCTCAGAAATCAAACAACCCATCACCTGAAGCAGTAAGGACAACCGATTAACACATTCCCCAGTGAGGCTGACAGATCTGCTAATAAAAGTTAAGTGAGCTGTCAGAAGCATAAGGACCTTTTCTTAGAATTTGGGTAGACAGGGATGGGTCTGCACAGTCGTGCAGACAAATCAGGTGAGACCTTTTAAGGCTTGGAAAGGAAGCACACACTTTAAAAATGTATGTGGCTTAAAAGGTCATAGTAAAGGGATTACAAATTTTGTAGCCATTTGCACATTTGTCCTTTACAGACTCTTCCCCCCTAGAGGGAGTACTCAATTTGCATTAAAATAAAAACTTTTTGCCTTCCAAGTAACTTGCCGTGAATAAACAATACCCTTAGGAAAACACTGGAGAGTATTTCCGACATGGTATTCTATACAGCTTTTGAGATTATTCCATGAACCCTGCTGCTCGTTGCCCTGCCGTCGCTCTCCGGCAAGCGGCCATTGCTCTGCAGTGTGCTGATGTGGTCTCAAGCGGCAGGAAAAGGACTTTCTGTGGTTTCTGTGACACAGCAAATCGGCGCTGGACCTAGCTCCATCTCCTCACGGCTGGCCAGCACATCAAAAAAGAGCTTCACACTTCTGCAGCCTCCTTCCTGTTTGCCGTACTCACCCACTTTGCCAAAAGCCTCTCGTAGCTCTGCCATCTCCTCCTCCGAGAAGTGCGCTGTCGACGCCATTTCTTATTTCTCCCAGCGGCAGGTCTGCAAGAAGAAAGCACTTGTTTTTATTCGGTGCCTTTGTGGGTTTGCAGTCATGATGAAAAAGGGGAGTTTTCACTTGGGACTGACAGAAGGACCTGGAAGTCCCGCAGCAGCTCTCCAGAGATGAAAAACCTCTCTGCATCCTGAAATCAAGTGAAGGGGTAAAACGCTGCGTACACGAGATACAAATCCACGTCCCTCCTGTTGCTTTGCCAGGCCCTGCTCAAAATCCCAACAGTTTTATTTACCCTAACTTAATTGGAATTAAATCCTACCTCTGCTAACTTCTATTTCTCATGGAGAAAATGGAGAAAATGGTGCTGGTTCGTGTTATTCCCCCTTTGGAAACACAATTCATCGCATACTTCATCAGCAGCACTGGCAGAGAAGTGGCAGCCCTGTCTGCCTCTGGGGCTCCAGGTTGGAGCTGGAGCCCCGGGAGATATTTGCACCACCTCTCTTTGGGAACCTAATGAGGAGGCTGGTCACCCTTTCGGGGTGGATGGATGGAGAGAAGCTTCTTCACAAGGCGTTCAGATCACCAGGTGGGGCTTCCCAGAGGCTACTTCTCATCCTGGCTACGGGGAGAGTTTAGGGACTTGCCCCCCAAGGTATCTAAGTTAGCTCCTGAGGTTGGGTGGCACTTCAGGATGGGTGGCTGGAAGGAGTTTTCCTGCCTTTCCTCTCATCAAAGATACAAAGCAGGAGGAAGGATTAGACTTCCCCCTTCTAGGCACCTTTCGGAATAATCAGGAAAGGGAAAGTTTTCTTCTGTTTGTCACATCATTTAATACACTGCCAGAAGATGCACATTATGCCCCTCTGCCTTTTCATGCATCTACTGTCCCTTGCATCTATTCATGAGGAAACTGTTCAGGAGACAGACTATCTATTATTCTATATTTGTGAGAATGACTCTAGTGTTCTATGTCTCTTTAAGTATTAATTAACCAAGCAACTATTTAAATAGAATAGAATGGAAACCTGAGTTGATCCTGGAAAGTTGTTGTTGTAGCTACAGTGTTCAAATGAGGGGAAAAAAAAATCAGAAATATCTCATTCCCAGATTAAAACCAACATTGCATCCTGGAGGCTTGGATTCCAAACTTTATAGAAAGATATACAGGAATAATTTAAAAAATTACAGATTTGCTATAGCCCTCTACAAAGACACAGAGTTGTGTACAGCCTGGCTGGGCTTCAGATTTAATGCTCTCCTGAACTCATGAATTGATTCCCTGTATCAGTGAGAACCACAAAGGACATGGCTTTGAAACAGCCCAAAGGCAATCTCATGTGGCTGTCTTTTTGTCTGCTGTCTCCCTGCAGCATCGTGCACCCTTTTTCTGCCTCATCACTGTGATTTTAGGGTGAGGACAGCTTCCAGAGAAAAATCTGTTCCCTCACTCCGACCTTCATAAGTAGACAAATGCAGCATAATCCACAATGGAGTTGCTCAATGAGGCACAAGAAGTCAAGTGAAGTTTTCAGCACAATGGAGTTGGTGGTTGCTACTGAAATACTAACATAATATTAAAAGTGGTTCTAACCACCACACTTTCAAGGATTACCTGTAAAAATCCCTGTGATCCACTAGCAATGTGGGTTTTGTATACTAGGGTAAAATTAAAATAATAGAATTGTAGAATCATAGAATGGTTCAGGTTGGAAGGGACCTTAGAGATCATTGAGTTCCAATCCCCCTGCCATGGGCAGGGACACCTCCCACTAGAGCAGGTTGCTCAGAGCCCCATCCAGCCTGGCCTTGAACACTTCCAGGGATGGGGCATCCACAACTTCTCTGGGCAACCTGTTCCAGTTGTTCCACAGTCTTCCTCCTTCATCCTCTTTCAGGATGGCAGAGGCATCTTTCCTGCCTCTGATTCCTCACTACCAGTCTCTTTCTGTTGCACGCTGTGTGTTTTGCGACATGTGGGTTACCTAAAATGCACCTGAACACGTGAAAATCAGCACGTTACACTATCAGCAAGAAAATCTATATTCCACTTCAAGATCATCCCTTCCAGTCCAGTAACTTGATCAAGCAATACAATTTGCAACACAACTTTTAATAGCATTAAGACTGTTCTAGAGCTTAACAGATAAGAAACACCACAGGTAGTTGCCTATAACATTACTTTTGTAAAGAGTTTTATAACCTTGAGAAAAAATTATCACCAACATGAAATAGACTTGTCTCAATTGCATAAGAACTTGTGGCCTCTGATCAGTAACTAACTGATCTGTTAAATACAAAGGATCCTATTAATAGTAAATACGTTTACGTGTGAGCCATTTATACTGATAATACAGACTAGGATGAAGGGCTTTGTTGCAATGAACCCTCCTGACATCCTTTTTAGGTCAATACTATCCACTGTGTTGTAAAGGTGGCTACGCTTCAGCTGAATCTCTGCACCGAGTGCGAGAACTGGTCCTCAGTCACCCAAGGAGTAGTTGTACTCAGGCAATGGAGGTATCGTCACTGCCCACTGCAGCACACGACTGAGCTTCTTCTGCATTTTCATCCCCTTAGTTTATCTGTCTTGATTTCAGCCTGTCAGACACAGCATCCAACATCCCCTGGTACTGCTGACTAAAAACCCGCTCTCTCTTTATGCAGTGGTGAGATTCGGATGGGCACCCTCTGTCAGCCAGCGCTATGCTGCCATCTGCAAAGCTCTCCTGGCACATCACGTGCATCATAACCCATCATCTCTGTGAGGGTTTGACACTGGTGCCCACCGCAGTACATCTGCCATGTAAAATCCATACCAGCAAGAAAATCCGTCTCTGGCCTCCACCTCTACATGGTTTCAGGGTTACCTCTAGTCCCAGCTTTGGCAAGGAACTGCAATAAAGGCAGGGAAAGAGTTCAAAGTCTTCACTGCGGGTCTTGGGGCTCACCTGCAGCCAGAAGACCTCTGCGAAGTGTGTGAAAGCCCTCAAATTTACACCTAACTAATCAAAACCAGGATTTTAAGATTAAAGGCTTCAGAGTTATTCCCAATTTAAAATTGCTGACATTTTTAAAATTATTCAAGTCGTAAAAACAAAACACAGGGAAACCAAGACAGTAAAAGTCCAAAGCTTTAGCAACACACATTGCAAAGGAGCAAAAAGGAGAAAATTCACCTTCGAAAAGTTACTTTTTGGTATATAAACTGCTTATTTTGCTTAGATCATTAAAAGTAAATGATTATATTTAGGCACACAGAAAGGTAAAACGCTTCTGAATAATAGTGAGGGAGGTCAGGCTCAATATTTTCCTTCTGATTTTATCAGCCAAGACCAGAGCCATTTACTTATAGGGGACAAACACTTCCAGCACTTCACTGTCCTCAATGCAAACTGAAAACACCTCGGGCATCCCATCAAGAGGGAGTCCAACAACCCTGGGTGAATACTCCAATTACTGATAATCCACAAGGCATTGTAAGCATACGGTGCACTGCTCTGGTCCAAACCATTTGCAAAATCAGTATGCAGAGAAAAAAATGCAGAGGATGCTATAACAGCAAAGGAAAATATGTGGAGATGACGGGCAATATGAACAAGTTGAAAGAGCTTCTTTGAAGGGAATAGCTGTTGAGGAGCTGAGGGAGGAGCAAAGGGAAAATCAGCTGGTGTGAACCAGGCGATGGATTTGAGCACAGAGATGTATGGCAAGAAGAAAAGAGAAAAGCTGGGCAGGGGGGAGGCATGGCAGGAGGGAGTGGAGTTTGAGAAGGAACTAATGCAAACACCTTAGCTATCATCAGTACAAATGAGATTTTGAAGGTCAGCAGCAGCTGGGAGGAAAGCTCTTGAACTTGGTGTGATCGAAGATCAGTGAAAGAATCGAAGTTCCTCAGAGAGAACAAGATGAAAGTCAGCCCATGCTCAGATGTGGAGGCAGGATGCTGAGGAGGGGAAGACAGCTCCACAGGTCAGAGTAAGAGAGACAGTGGAATTGCCAACAAGAAAGAAATGGAAGGTAATAAAAATTCAGAAGGAAAACTCTCCTTGAGACAGATAGAGCTTCAGATGGCGTCAGGACCTCCGGATTACACATTGCCTGGAAGTGACACTTCATTCTTGTTTGCCAAACAGCATAAATCCGATATTGCAAAAGCAAAAATGAAGTTGTGCAAATACACTTCTTCCTCCCCAGAAGGCCAATGATTTACAGGTTAATGTAAAAAATGGAAAATGGTATCACCTAAGCTGCTGAGAATCGTAACGAACTGATATCAAAAGAGCCTCTACAAAGCACTCCCTTTCCTGTCATCACTTCCAAACCAATACATTACAGCCATGCCGTAAAGCCTCCTTTTATTTGACCTTATCCTCAGAAGAACTTACTATCACACTGATGTTTTAAGAGATCTAATAACAAACTATTTTCAGCCAGGAATATAAAGGAAGAACTAAAATAATCTCAAACCTGAACATCATTGCTAAATTGAAACACGGCAAAATTGATGTTCTTTCATCTCTTTTCGATTTTGAAGCCAAAGTCTGAAAAGCTGCCTGGTTATGTATTACTTGGCAAAGTGTGCATCCACCATGCAGTATAAATAATAAATGGCAAAGCCATTAAAACCTAAAGATTTCCAAGACTTGTAATAAATGGTTACCTTGTTTCATATTTTTCTCCACTTCCCTGGTGTTTAAACTTTACTGCAAGCAAGGCAATGAAAACCTCGAAGATGTGAAACCACACTTTACAGCTAGACATAAAGTTGTGCCTTTCCCCAAAGCAAAAAAGCAACTTTTATGGGGCAACATTACATTTTACAAACACATATTTAAGTTCTCAGGAATGACTTAACCATGAACTTGGTGCTGAGAAAGTTGAATAAATTACTAATTTTAACTCACTTTCTACCACCAGAACTTTATTTTGTTAATGCACTAGTCCTTTGCCAATAATACGATAACCTCTCTAGCTGTTGGAGAGTGACCAGATAAAAGACTGCATGTTCGTTCCCTGTCATATATAAATTTCCCTATTTCTTCTGCTTTCTTGTTTTCAAACTTGTTTATTTTTTTCCAGCCATCTTAGACAAAAAAGGGTATCCAGCCATCTTAGACAAAAAAAGAATCCCGTCCACGTCTCATATTCTTGTCTGGTGTCCCAGCTTCCAGGCAGATTATGTGGCCATGTTTTTGTGATGGTTTTTTTCCTGCTAATGATGCAAGATAAAAACTAGAATCCATATGTCTCCTCATCGCTGGTGAATTATTTAGCTAGCCAGCTACTCGTCATGACTGACAGCATCACTAAATACCATCAGGTTTTGAACCACGTGTCAGTCAGATGCGTTTCTTGCACAGCAACTTTGAAAATTGCTGAAGAAGCATGAAGAATTTCAGTGTCTTTGAACAAGCGAGGAGGTTCATTAAGAAAGTTCATTTTTCAAGCCGTGCACTTAGTCGTATGACTATTTCCCCATTTAAATAGGTATAGATAAACACATGGATAGGAGCTTTCTCTAATTTCCTCAAAGATGCTGAGTTAAATTTTAAATCCTAAGGTAGACAGAAACATACATGGCTCTATTAGCAATGTGAACTTGGATATTACAGTACCTTCAATCTGAGTGGGATCTTGTTTTTTAAATCAGCATATGAAATACAGAGAGGAGTCTTTCTGAAGTTATAGCAAATAGTTTCTCCCTGGTACGTGATAAAGATTCACAGTTTAGCCCACAATAAATGACACTCTTTGCCTCAAAGGCATTTTAAAAGACTGGTGCCTACAATAGCAAAATCGCACCCTGTATGCAGGCACAGGAATTGTTAAGCTGTTGCACTTCACATATTTTATTTTGTATACAATTTGAAGAAACACAGACAAAAGACATTTATTGCTGCTTAGAAAGCAACATGGTGATGCCCATGAGTTATTTTCTTAATGTTGCGTTTTACAAAGGACCTTATTTGTCAATGCGATGCCCGAGTCCTAAATCAAATACGAGTCAACAGGGCTTAGGAAAGGAAAATCCAGAGAGCTTGCAGAGAAATGGAGATTTCTTTCCAATATACCACTCAGTGGCAGGGAGAGCTAATCCTTCAAGGAAATTAATACATTGAAGAAGCAGAGCTGTGAACCCATAAATACTCTCCTTATATGTCTTTTGTGTGACAAATGCATCCTACCAGGGAGATAGTATATATGTGCATATTATTTTTCAATCAAAGTGTGTAGAATTTTTTTTTAAAAAGAAAAAATGGATTCAGTACGCTACATTTTTGTTGGGTCACTTATGTTTTCTATCCCTTTACCAACACAAGCTAGCTAGATTTTAAGTAAAAACATTTTCCCATAGAAAAAGAAATGTTTTGATTCTCAAATGCTCCTTTTTTTTTCTTTTTTTTTGGGGGGGGGCGCAGGAGTGAAGCTGGTTTTCAAACCAAGCAAAATTGACAAACATCTTCAGTCATTCAGCAGATGTCCTCTTGGGCAAGGAAAGCCCTGCCACACCCAGTTCCGCTTTTGCTAACTAGTGTAGGGGAAGACAAGAGGGTCTACAGGGTCCAGCAGAGGGCTACAAAGATGATTAGGGGCCTAGAACATTTCTCTTATGAGGAAAGGTTGAGGGACTTGGGTCTTTTTACTCTGGAGAAGAGAAGGCTGAGGGGGGATCTGATCAACACCTATAAATACTTAAAGTGTGGGTGTAGAGAGGATGGGGCTAGTCTTTTTTCAGTGGCACCCAGGGACAGAACAATTGGCAACAAGCACAAACTTGAACATAAGAAGTTCCATCTAAACATGAGGAAGCACTTCTTTACTTTGAGGGTAACAGAGCACTGGGACAGGCTGCCCCAAGAGGTGGTGGAGTCTCTGTCTCTGGAGACATTCAGAACCGGCCTGGACACATTCCTGTGCAACCTGCTCTAGGCGGACCTGTTTTGGCAGCGGGGTTGGACTAGATGATCTCCAGAGGTCCCTTCCAATCCCATGTGATTTTGTGATTCTGTGCAACCTGCTTTAGGTGGACCTGTTTTGGCAGGTTGTTGGACTAGATGATCTCCAGAGGTACCTTCCAAACCCATATCATTCTGTGATTCTACAGGGGCTGCTTTGGATACAGCTACAAGGAATTACCCAACCTCTGCCCCATCACGATCCGGGTAGCAGATGGGATACAAAACTCTGGGATGTACAGTTAAATGCCTCTCTTCCTATTTCTGTGAGGTGGTCTTCGTGCTGAAGCCCAAAGGCAGAAGGTCAGGTCACAAAGTACTGACTCAGTCCCAAACGTCCTGTGGAAGCCCAGTATCTGATACAAGAAAAGGAGAACATGTCCTGTGTTTCCAGCTTGTTAGCAGGAAAACAGTTCCTCTATGCATGGAAAATATTAAAAACATGTTCCAGCTGTAAAAAGGAGGTGGATATATTATATTTAGATACAAATGCATATTTGTATTTGACTGATTCCACCTGGATTTATTAATCTGTTGCTGTTACTCCCATGCTGGTAGCTGTGTTCTGTCCTCAGTTTTGCAGGACTCCTCACTGAGCTCAGCAGGGATTCACGGGGGCTTACCAAGTGATCAGGCCCTTCCACCCGCCAAACCATAGAGCACATCTCAACACAACCTTCTTTATGGGCTGTCCTGCTGCTTGGGACCCCCTCCTGCAGGGCTGCCATGATGGGAGATAAGCGTGTAATGGGGAACCAAAGCAGGGGGTGGAGCACTGGGAAGCACACTCCTCTTTGTGCCCTTTTCTTCTGAAGAATAATTTGGCCTTACGGTGGGGTCCCTGAGCCCCCACTGCCAGGCGTCCCTCCCCACGGACACTGCCTCTGTGCCTGGGACACCCCACGTGTCTCACCTACGGGTGGTGATTTATTCCCCGACCTACAACTTCTCCCTTAGACAGCTGCAGAGGTGCACAGAGTGACCAGTGCACAGCCCCCTACTCCATCTTGCAGCACAGCTGGCTTCAGTATCCTAAATGCCGTTTCAGACTTTTTTCATAAATATTCCTCATTTTGATAAATATTTTATGATTTGTATCAGCATTTCACTGGAGTCTGCTGTTTTGCATGAAAGGGCTAAGCGTATGAAAATCAGCTACCATTCTGAATGCACTGTACTCTCCTGATCTGTCCCATCTCCTTCCTTCTCCTTTACTCAACCTTTTTCTAAAGTTCTTCCATACTTTAGAAAAAACATACGGTGATGACTTTTACTGTACGGTTTCGATCAAGATAGCTGTGCTCCATGCTACACAGTTGCATTTTAAGCGGCTTATGACTGAAATCAGAAGGAAACAGGATTAAAAAAAAACAAACCTGATAGCATAATACAGCACGATGGAGTGCGTGGTAGACTAGACTGCTACACTCGTTTAAATATGATGAGTTTCATATAGGATCTCAAACATTTTAAACTATAACAGTATTCAATCCAAACCCTTACGTGATTCCAACTGAAGAAGCAGATGCAAAATCAGTCACATAATTCCTTCTTTTTTTGACCTATTGTGTGAGTGCTGTCTTCAGCTTCTGAGATGGGTAAATCTGGACCTCATGGTCAGAACTGAAGCAGAAATCCCCACTCCCATTACCAGCTGGCGGGTAGGTATTTCCCAGTTCCTCCTGGCTCTAGCATCCCTCCTCCGTGGAGTTTCCCACCACAGAGGGGGTTTCCACATCTTCTATCTGCTCAGTAGAGTTTGCCCAGCCCCATCCCTGACCCCCTGTAGGCCCTCTGGCCCCACCTCGGGAGGGCAAACTGCTCCTGCGTGATGAGCAAGAGGGGAGGAAGGTGACACATGCTGGAGTTTCTCTACATGAGAGGTTTCAGGGCATGTTCTACTTCTTCCAAGATAATCAGACAGCCATCTGCTGAGCACCCATCTGCGCTTCTGATGGCACAATCTCACCTGCCATTTGCTAGAGATCATCTTCACTTGGTAGCTGCAGCAGCGAAGGGTCAGCCAGTCCACATTGTCTGTGTTTTTGGCTACACTAACGAAGACCTAATAAAGGTCCCATTGCTTGAAAAGTTACTCAGAGGCTTAAGGTTCAGTTGTACAGACAGTGATCAAACCAAATGCACATGCTGGGGAAACCACTGATAAAACCATCATGTCCACTGCTCTTACAGAGCAAAAAGCCCAAAGGCTCCTGTTCACAATACTACCACCTAAAATGTCTGTAGACCTTTGCAAGTCACAGCTCATCTACAGCCTGAGCTGAAATCTTAAAGAAGACAAGGAACAAGTCTGACCAGCTTCAACAGTTAATATCTTAAAAGGCAAATAGAATGTTAGGACCGCTCCATATCACCGTTTTTAAAGCAGAAGTCCCTATAGAATCAAGCTCCATCATGAATCAGTTTGATTTATTCTCTGGAGAGTAAAATTATATTTATAAAAGCCTGGCATGAGTGTCCTAACAGACAGCAGAACACAAACAATACGGGCCAAAGTACATTAGCTTTATGAATCCTTGTTTTTCACCACTGGAATTAGAATTACCCTCTTGCAGGGATTCACTCTGCAATCTAAATAATGGCTTCTTAACTTTATCACACCCTGCCAAACTAATGAAATGGCAGCAAAGGCAAATTCACAGACTACCACTCTACTGAGTCAAAGACCACTCTGCCCAATTAAATCCACCAAACTCTTTTCTGAAGGTCGGTAGAAATGCCACGCACAAGACAATTGGAAAAAGCTTCATGCTAATGCAGAATCTGCACTGCTTTTTCATGGTGACCACAATTTCCTGTGCAGTTAAACTGCTCGTACGCGCCATGAGGGCGGCTGGCTAAAAAAACTGCAGGTGCTGTGATCTTACCTTCCGGCTCAAACGGCGGGTCCAAACTGCCAGAGCAACTGCTCGACAGCTGCAAATCCAAAGGAAAGGAAAGAACTTCTTTTTTTTTAAAAAAAAAAACAAAAAACAAAGTTTTTTGTAGGTTGGGAAACAGCGAAGTAGTATGTCAAAACAGGCTGCCGCGTGACCGGGAGAATCTTCCTTTTCTGCAGAGCAACTAGTCAAGCCCAAGACTGCAAGACCAAGACTGAGCCAAGAGAGGGAAGTGACTGGGGACAAAACCGTCATGGTGAAATAGATTTTGTCTTTATAAGGAAATACCCTTCTCTCTCGTCTCCCTCTTCACCTCGTGGGCCACTGGTGTTACCACTTCCTCTCCGTTTTACCCCTCTTCGGTTCCGTTCTCTCTCACTAAGCACATGTGTGCATGCACACACAGAACACCTTCTCTCTTTGGCAATTAAAAGCAATCACATTTTAGACTCGCCGAACAAGATCTGCAGTCCTACCCCACGCTCAACGCAGGGCTGGCTGCGGCACTCGGGGTGGTGTCTCTGGGGATGGAGACTCCTCAGCACCTCTGGGCAACCTCTGCCAATGTCTGACTGTCCTCGCTGAGAAAACTTCTTTATCTTGTGTGTGGTTGGAATTTCCCTTGATGCAACTTCTGGTCTTTTTGCTCTCAGTATGCACCTCTGACAAAAGGCTGACTTCCATCTTCTCTATAAGCTCTGATTAGGAAGGCGTAGACACCGAGAAGATCCCTCTCAGCCCTCTCCTCTCCACGCTGAACAAGTCCAGCCCTCTCCACCTCTTCTCAGACCTTGTGTGCTCCAGCCCATGACCATCCTGGTGGCTCTCTACAGTTTGGCAAAGCCTTTCCTGTACAGGAGAGCCTCAAACAGGACACAGTGCTCCTCACATCGCCTCACAGCCAACACCGATTTCAAGGACATTCTTCCCAGCTACACTGAGGGTCAGGTGTAAAAGTGCTTGATGGATGCAAGTATTAGCTGCCTTTTAATCCTGGTCACACAGTGTTGTAGAAGCCTTAACAGAACTGGATAAAAGTGATTCATCAACCCCGTGGGGATTTTAAGAAATGTCCTGCCTTAATAGAAAAATCCCCACCGCTTTCCACAAGCTGAAGAATCACCCTTCAGCTTTTTTAACAACTTCTAGTTTTTTACCTCCGAAAAGAGGCAGCTGAAAAAATAAGCAAACTTAATGGCTTTAATGAAAAAGGTGTCATACACAATTCATCAGACCAGCCGGACCACCAGCTACATGATAATGTAGAGAGCCTCAGGAAAACCTTCTCATGATCAAACCCCTATAGTCAAGATCCATCCACGTGTACAGTTGCTGTATTCAGAATTACACTGAAACACATTCTGGGCATTTTTAATTACTTCCTTCTATTCGAAAAATACTTCCCCATTGTATTCCGTTATTTGATACACTGAGCCATGGCTCCTTTTCTTTGTTTCCTAGGATATTTAGCACCAGCCTGATGATTTGCCCCAACTTTTTTTCTTACAGACCTTTTTCAAATCCTTAATTATTTCTATTGCTCTCCACAAGACCTCCCTGAACACTGCAAAACCTTTCTGAGATAGGGAAGAGGGCACCAAATGGATGCATGCCTTAAATCTAACATCTTATTTGCACAGAAAAACTAGGGGTGGGTGTTTCCTTATCAGAGATGTTTGCTAAGCACTCTTAACGCCCTCTCTTGAGTTATTACAGCTTTTGCAGAAGGTGAGGGACTCAGATTTTCCACCCTAAGAGTATGGTATTTTATATTCTTCTCACTTAGAATGAGGTCAATAGTGTGTCATCAGTACACAGCACTGATCCATACCAGTACATACCAATAGGCACCAGCCTAAAACAATGAACCAACAGGCTTAGAAATACAAGGACAGCAGAGATGAGATTTAAAGTATGATGGATTTATAAGGCAAGTATAAACAAAAGATTTTTATGTATTTGCCATGTGAACCATGAATCCCTTTCCCTTTTTCTGCCTTTTTTCATGACCTAGTGGAATGTCGCTGTGTATACCTAATAATGCTGTCTCGCCAAACACTATTAAACTTAAGCAGTCTTTACACATACCCCAGGTGAAGTCCTGTCATGACAACACACTATTTAAATTCTGCACTGTGCGTCCTTGAAGCACCACACAAATAACAGTTCCATTGGGCAGCACTGAAATACATTTAACTGATCTGGTGTGATAGGTAACTTGTACCTGTGTGCTGTTCGTTTGTGGCATTGCTGACAATGTATGATTATATGACAAAGATCTCTCTCATGTAATTTCTTACACGGGGCAGGATACTGCAGGCAATCATTACAGTATCGATTTCCTAGAAGTGTGTTGAATCCTAACTCTTCAATAGAAATAGACTGTATTTTGGAATAAAGTATGCTTACAGTTAGCAGCAGGCTAGCTGATGTTACGATAGGACGTATTGTGATATTGAGTTAAATGTCCATTACTGTCCCACATTAGAAAAATAATACACTTGAACTACAGCTCCAGCCTTAGGGCCAGAATCCAAACACAGCTACTTTGAGATTTACTTGCATGAAAGGCAGAAGAGTTAGAGAGGGGCATTCCTTCAGTTACAGGCAAAGACTTTAGGAAACAGCTAAGATGATTGCCTGCAAACTAAGTACCATAAATTAACATCCACTGTGTCTAATCACTCACAGAGGGAGGACTGTAACTACAAAGAGACCATACCCCAGAGCCACAGCTGAACAGGTCAGAAACCATCCTTTCCCCTCTGTTGCCACAAACACTTCAAAATCTTTGCCCCTTATCGTCCCTGTGCCTGAAGCAGCTTTCTTTCCACGCACCTTTTGCATCGCTGACACTCTCATCCTGCTGCCCGTGCCACGCAGCCACGCTTCGCTGCAGGTCTGCCAGACCGTGTCACCACAGGCTTCAAACCCTTCCTCAGCTTCTCCCCTCCTCTCCTCTGCCTCTGCCTCGGCTCTCCTCTGCCTCTGCCTCAGCCCCACAGCTCTGAGTGGCAGCACAGGTCCACTCCCTCCTCCTCGCCTGCCAAGGGGTTCTCACCTCTCTCCCCTTCACCCCCAGGAGCCTTGGAGAGCCTTGGAAAGCCTTAGGAAGGGCAGCCACTGCCCATTTTCTTCCCATCATCAAGCTCGGATATTTCTTAGCAAGGTAAGTGGCAACCCAAAAAGCCTGCAGGAACCATTGATCCCGTTTCCATCAATGAATAGGAATGATATTCGGAGGAACTGGGGCATCTGCCTAAGAAGAGGTACAGCAGCTTCTTCTTAGTTGGAAGCATTGTTTTCTGGCCACCTAGAGGATCCCCAACTGAGGAGGGAGCTGGGGTCTGCTATAGGTAAACAATTTCTTTGTGGGAAGTAGGGAATGGTATTCCCACAGTGGCCTTTTTGGGTACAACACCTCTTGGCTCTTGTGTTTGTAGCTGCCCACTGCCATCTCCCAAGATCTTTGCCTTCCTGCAGGCTCCTTCTGCTTTGGGCAATGACTTTCTCCAAAAGCCATTCTTTTGCAAAATCACATTCGTATAATGCAACGCCTTCCTTGCCACCGCTGATACAGGCATGGGTTGTGGACACATCCTCCATCCAAGAACATAGACAAGATGGGAAGAGTGTGGTGGGGGAGCAGAGCAGGGACAGCAGTACAGATCTTCCAAGCTGACAGTGGAACCTTCCTGCGGACCTTGCAAAGTATCTTTGTTTTAATGACAGCACAATTTTAAATGAGCCCTTTGAAGGGAACCTCCTGGTCCATGAAAATCTAGGGCAAATCAAAATTAATGGAAATTATTTAAAAGTGATCTCATTTAAACAAATAATATCTTGCTCTTATATAAGTACAGAGGACCTGATCTAATTCCCACTACAGTTTGATGTGATCTGAATCACACCTTTATTCTGTGTGACCCTGTTCTTGTTCCTATTAAAGTCAGGGACACTTCCCGCAGCCACTAGTGGTTTAGGCACTGAAATGCCTGCCTCATTTCTGAAAACGGACCCTGAGAACTTAAATGCTGTTGAAAGGTAAATGAGTCCTTGTGAAGCCGGAGTCATTACTCCGATGGCATGTGCTCAGGTGGGGGGGAGGTAATCTGACCCACTGCTGGGATGGTCTATGTTAGCAATGCACCCCGAAATGCCACGTGTGATGTCTGCAGGAGAGAGAATAATAATAAAGGCTGGAGGCTTTGCAGAATGCATGTGAAAATAATACCTTTTATGCTATATTCTTCCCGCATTACATCTGCCAGAAAAAGCCTTGAGAATGCAAAGCAATGGTGGGTGATTCCATTGAACCTGTCACAACATGGATACCGGGGTCTTCTGGGGGTGGAATCATGATACCATGAAATATCCGCTGTTGTAACAAGAGCACCTCACTCTTATGTCTCAATCTGTTCATGCAGGAAGGAGTGGGGCAGACCTACCCCTGCAGGGCTTCACCTTCAGCTGGACTCTGCCACCATGCTCTCCTTCCCTTAGACACAGGATCTGCAAACCCCATGCAACCACCACCCTCCATCCAGGACCCACCAGCCCCCATGGACCTCTTGTATCAGCATTCCCTGCAGAGCTGCTGAGTGGCACCAGAGGGGGAAGCAGAAGGTAGCGTGGACGGTGATGGCCCATGCCTACACGGGTGTGAGGAACATGAAGGGAAACCTCTGCCACACAGCAGAGCTGGCAACTCCCAGAGCAAATCTGGAAAAAGACATTGACTCTTGGGCAGTGAGGGACATCCAGGGTTGTATAGTGGCATGTCTGGAAACAGAGGCATGAAAAAAGAAGTTCTTTCATACTGAAAAGCATTGGTTTGGTTGGGGTCATTCTGAGAAGCAGTGGCTCTCCAAACCTCACCCTTTTCCCTGGAGGCGGGCATAGGAACAGCGAGGAGGATAACGTCCTGTTAAACCTAGGCTGGGAGACTGGTGTACGATCTCACGTGCCTGTGCAGCTTTCGGTTTCTAAGCCCTTAACTCTGCAAATCTGTTTTTGAGTCTTCTGAGGAAACCTTTATTTTGGTTTCACTGACAGGCTGTCTTATTTAGGAATCAAGATGAGCCACGAAGATCAAATAATCTGTGGGTAGACTGTTTCCACAAAGCAAAGCAAAAGACCGCTCCTAAGCAGGAGTTACAACCTACGATCAGCCTAGAAAGATTTACAGTCCCCAAAACATATGTTCAAGGGCCTAGGAGAGAACAGTCCCCGCTGGCAGAGGAGGAGACGGGGCAACGATCAATCGCTGGCCGTGGAGCTGGTTGTTCCCTCAGCAGAAGGAGCCAGACATCTCTGTGAAACAAAAAGCAGATACCTCTGGGTCCACGGATGAACTTTAGGCTATCAGACTCGGTACCAGAGTCCCACAGTTGTCATTTGCTTCACAAGCTCCTGCACCGAAATGACTGAATGTGTCTGAACATTTTCCTTATGGCCCAGTCCCAGGCCCTTGCGGTAAGAGCTTAGCTTTACTTAAAAGGCATAAAGAACAAGATTAATTTCATGCAAGCAGTCTGACCTTTGAAGGAGAGGCATTAAAGCAAGTGAAAAATGAAATAGCAGGGGGAAAAAAAAAAAATCCGTAAAATGAAAGCAAAGATAAATAAATAACATGAAAGTGTACACCCCACTACAAATTTAATAGGCTACATCCAACCATGAATTATTGAGCAGAACCATCCATTTGCTGTGACGGGGAGTACTAGTGAATTATTAATAACGGTGCATGAGCTAACCTTGGGTTTGACTTGGTGGGGGAGAGCAAAGAAGAGGTTGGGAAAGCCTGGACACTGTTAACCAGCTGAGTGGCCATGTTCCATAGCCTGCCCCCAGGGCCAACTGCCCTGGGAGGAGGGCACGTGCCCCTGGCTCTCCCAAGAAAGCCTCCAACTCCCCAACTCCTGCCTCTCAGAGTCCGGCCCAGCTGATAAACCCATTTCCAGAAGGAAACAGGTCTAGAAGTGTCATTCGTGGGGACTGTCGCAACAATATAAGGGGAGACCTTATAGCAGCCTTCCAGTACCTTCAGGGGACCTACAGGAGAGATGAGGAGGGACTCTTCATCAGGGAGTAGAGCAATAGGATGAGGGGTAATGGTTTTAAACTGAAACAGGGGGGAATTAGATTAGATATTAGAAAGAAATTGTTTACTGTGAGAGTGGTGAGGCACTGGAACAGGTTGCCCAGGGAAGTTGTGGATGCCCCATCCCTGGAGGTGTTCAAGGCCAGGCTGGATGGGGCTTTGAGCAACCTGCTCTAGTGGGAGGTGTCCCTGCCCATGGCAGGGGGGGTGGAACTCGATGATCTTTAAGGTCCCTTCCAACTCTAACCATTCTATGATTGTATAATATTGGTTCCCACAGGTTGTTTTTTTTGCATTCCTGTGAAAACCAGAGTTGGTTAGACCCAGACTCAGCCCAAATTCTAATTTCTAGCTTTCTGATTTTTTTCTTAGGAAACATTTAACCTTTGTTGATGGTGGGAAAAGTATGAAAACATGACTTCGGTGGCTTAGCTGGCCAGAGCCTTATAGGAGTGAAAAGCACGGAGAAACAGATGGCAAAAATGTTTTAATTATAATAATTATGACAGTTGGGGTTTTTTTTTTGCAAAGCTGAGAGGAAACAAAGTCATGATTTCTGAGAACCTGGATCTGTCACACAGTTCATCAACCTTCCCATTTATCTGTTACACTTACAGCCTCAATCTCATCCAATTTTTGGCAAGTGAACCATAGGTGGCTTTGGCATTGTAGCAAAATGGGCTTCCCCTGGCCCCCTGCCCTGCCTGCTACGTGGGTGCAGGGTTCTGCTGTGTGCCCAGGGTGGCTGTCACAGCAAAGATAAACCACTTCTGCTGGGAACCCAGATGCCACCATCCCACCACCAGAATCTCAAATACCTGTCTTCTGCTGCAAACTGGGGCGACAGCAGGGAAAAAAACCCACCCCAACAAACAATTATAAATGAAGCTGCTCTCCCGAACAAATTTTCCACAGGTGGCTTTTTGCCAAGAAAAGAATAATCCAATTTGCTTTGCATCCAGGCAGAAATCTGCACTCAAACACCTGCAGGACTGAACAAAATGTTGTGTGCACACAGGCACACTTGTATACATACCTTCTTGTATAATTTATCATTATATTTAGATTTTATATGTTTTTAAATGTGGTAATTTTAACCTCCTTAGTCGGTTTGCTTTGCTTTTAGGTTTTTAACTGTTTTTTCTTTTTTTCTTTTTTTTTTCACTCAGCTTCTTTAAAAGCTGCATTCCTGTATCTCTTCCTCTTTTTTTTTTTTTTTTTGGCATGTTTCCCTTTATTTTCTCATTTTTCATTGGCACATTTTCTATATTTTTTCCCTTTCTCCCTCTACCTCTTGCCATTTCCTCACTCCCTGACTCCTGCCCTCACAGTGCTCTTCTGCCAGCCTTCTTCATAATATTTCTAAGGTTCTTCAGCTCAGAAGCCCCACTTCATTTTGCAGCCTCTCGCCTGCATTTTCCAAGCCTGGGGTCAACAGCCTGAAATTCTGCACAGAAACTGCTCCTCAGAAACCCGTACGAGCAGTTATTAGTTCCCTGTTGGGAGGGGAAGTTTGCTTCTCCTAGGAGGAACTTGCTGTCTTTCTACAGCACATCAGAAAAAAAAAATAATAAAAAAATCAGTGTTAGGCTGACTGTATGCTGCGTTGGGTGACGGCCTTTCACTCAGAAGGAACTCGTCCTGCCTCAACTGAAGCTGTAGGAAGACCAAAAAAAAGATATTTTTTGGTAGGGGTGGTTCTTGGTGGAGGCATTAGTATGGGAATTAAACATGGGAGATACCTGAGGTCAGGCTTCCCGCAAAGGTCCTGAATCCAACAAACTCTTAGCTGGTGCATGTCTGTATTTGGAAAAGGAATGCCTACAAGGCCACCCTCCTTCCCAACTAATTTAGTCCCAGCAATGTTTTTACATGGTGGTTAAGAAAACATCAGAGTCAGAGCTCATATTTGGGGAATCCCTTCCGTGACACATGTAAACAAACAAATATGAGGGGAAAAGGCTTGGGAAGGGGAGACATTTCTGCCCCCTCTGCCTGCTAGCAATCATAAACACTGATTACATCTGGTGTTAGCTGTAATTCTACTTGTAGCCCCACAAAAACTCAGTTATGATTCCTTCATGATGTCTTCATAATTAGGCAAAGTCCTCGGGTGTGTTTTCAAATGTCAGAAGACTCAAAATAGCCCCTAAACAACTGTTCTTGAAAAGGTGCACAAAACACAAGTGTTATCTAAAAGACAGATAAACTTGAAACAAACATCAATTGTTCTTTTGACACAGCATTCAAGTGGCACAGGGGAAACCGAAATGTTAAACAATTTGGCAGCAAATGAAAACTCCACAACTGTATTGATCCTGCATGTGTGTTGGTCGGTACTGTCAGGAATTGAGTGCCATCAAAACCCACAAAATGGGCAACCAGGGGATCAGGCCTAGTCAGCATGGGTTTATGGAAGGCAGGTCCTGCCAGACGAACCTGATCTCCTTCTATGACAAGATAACCAGATCATTGGACGAAGGAAGGGCTGTGGATATTGTATACCTGGACTTCCGGAAAGCATTCGATAC
>JAHREE010000279.1:37272410-37325505 GCA_033628505.1 Tringa tobata
TGAGGAGAGGCTGAGGGAACTGGGGTTGTTCAGCCTGGAGAAAAGGAGGCTGAGGGGAGACCTTATCACTCTCTACAGCTCCCTGAAACAAGGCTGTAGCAAGGGGAGATCTGTCTCTTCTTCGAAGTAACAGGCAATAGGAAAAGAGGAAACGGCTTCAAGTTGTGCCAGGGAAGGTTTAGGATGGATATTAGTAGATATTTTTAATGGATGTTATTAATTTCTTCCCTAAAAGGATTGTCAGGCACTGGAACAGGCTGCCCAGGGCAGTGGTTGAATCAGCATCCCTGGAGGTATTTAAAAGACAGGTAGACCTGGTGCTTAGGGCCACGGCTTACTGATGGTTTTTTTCAGTGTTAGGTTAATGGTTGGACTTGATGATCTTAAAACCCCTTTCAACCTAGACAACGGAATGATTCTATGAAAGAGAGAAGTCCCCAGTGTATGTATGGCATTTGGAGATGTTTGCATGGTGGGGGTGAGCAGCTCCTTCTGAGACCAGAGGCAGGAGCTAAGTCTGCTCAAAGGTTGGTTCATTCCGCTTGTGTCGGACAGTGCTGTGCAAAACACTTTTTAAACAAAGATGTAACGACTATGATAAGGAGAAGGGAAAGTTTCAGCTTAAAGATGGGAAAGATTCAGGATGAAGAACAAACGCAAGCACAAGCGTGTATCTTACTTGTGTATTACACTGTACAGTTACTATATTGCTCAACAAAATACATTTTTTAAAGGGTACCTCTGTAAAGAGTTTTGCTCTAAGCTGACGCACAGAACAGATGCTTTTTCCTGATGAACGTTAGCCTGGTTTTGATACCATGCAGCAGGAAGTTCCTGGTATTTGACCGCGGTTAGAGCAGAATACAACTGTATCAAGGTTTTTTTTGATCCGCATCTGAAGTTGTTCTGTGCTACTCTACCTCTTTGTGATATGTTTGTTGTAAATTGTTTCCCTCCCCCTCTTGTGCCCCGACTTTGCTGTTCTCCCAAAGCAAGGTCTCTGCCTGGCAGTTTTCATCACAGACACCTCCTTCCTTTGCTCCTGTATCCTTCGCTCTGCTCCTGCATATTCACCAAGATGAATTTCCGCACTGCTAATTTTCTTCTTCACTTCTTCAGCATTGACAAGTCTTGTTGGCTTAACTGTCTGGTATCTTGAATTAAATTAGACCTACAGTAGTGACCACAGCCATGCTTTTGTGGCCACAGCCTTTATACTTCTCCGTTCTGCTTTCATTTTGATTTTTGCCTAGAATCTCGCCAACTGTAATGGTCAGTTTTGTCTCATGAGAAAATCATGTTCCCTTTCCCATTGGCTTGCTTTTATCCTTCCTGTCTCTGGCAGCCTGAACAACTCTATCTTTCTTCCCTGCCAGAAACACTAGGGTTTCTTGTCTGCGCTGCATTTGCTCCACTGCCCCCACCCAGTCTCCTGCTTTCCTGCTTATCAGCCCTGCTCATCTCCATAACTTCGGGTTTCCTCTGATGCTTTCACCTCCTTCCCTGACTGTGCCAATTGCACGTGCTGTGTGCACTCACTCTCAGGAGTTCTTTCACTCCACTTTCATCTTAGGCCTTAATTTCATAGAATCATAGAATTGTCCAGGACAGAAGGGACCTCCAAAGGTCATCTAGTCCGACCTCCCCGCAGTCAGCAGGGACACCCCCAACTAGACCAGGTTGCCCAGGGCCTTGTCGAGCCTCACCTTGAACATCTCCAGGGATGGGGCCTCAACCACCTCCCTGGGCAACCTGTTCCAGTGCTCCACCACCCTCACAGTAAAGAACCTTCTCCTAATCTCCAATCTAAATCTGCTCCCCTCTAGCTTAAAGCCATTGCCCCTCGTCCTGTCACTACAGGCCTTTGTAAACAGGCTCTCCCCAGCCTTCCTGTAGGCTCCCTTCAGGTACTGGAAGGCTGCTATTAGGTCTCCCTGGAGCCTCCTCTTCTTTCCAGTCTGTTCTGCCCATGGGTAGTTTGCAGGCAGTCCTCCTCAAGGCATTTAGCCAGATCTCTGAACATTTCTCACCATCCTTGACCTGTCAGCCAGTTTCAAGACCAGTTACCTATAAATGAGAGAAAACAAGAAGATTTATCTGCCATTAGATGTGTGCCCTAACCACATGTGCACTCTATGTCTTGATTTTTACCAGTGTTGGAAGGAAGCCCAGAGGTTGCCCGGAGGGGTTGTGGGGTCTCCATCCATCTGCTCAGACCTCATAGTTAACCCTGCTGTGAACAGGAGGTTGGACTGGAGACGTCCTGAAGTATCTTCCAAGATGAATTATTCCCTGTGCTATGATCCATGTGGCAGGATTTAGAACCCATATCCTGAAGACTGAAAGACTGGAGTAAAAAGATGTGATGTATCACCAGGAAAATCCAGACGTAGCTATAGAGTATTTTGTTCCTGTTATTGAAACTCAACTTCTTTGGCTTTTAGAGAAGTCCTGCATTGTTGCTGGGTTGTTTGGTTGGTTTTTTTTAATATCATTCTTCCTCCTGTGCCTCCAGTTTATTGCAAGGATGCTGTCCCCAGCCTCCGGTTAACGTCATAAACCATGCCAGATTCCAGTTATTTCTGGGCAGCAGCAGGTGATCTCATTGCAATGTTTGACCATTTATTCAAACTCAGCGTGGCTATAATTGAACTGCAGGCTTCCTTCTCAAACTTCCCCTGCTTCTTCCTTTCTCCATCCCCTTGTTTAATTCAAGTCTGTTAGCTAAGTGTCAAATCTATCTCAGTCCTGTTTATGTGCTTCAGGACTGTGTTTGTTCTTTTTGTCACATTTATATATAATGCTACACTTCATCTAAATTAATCTTGTCCACATGCAAAATTGCACTGAAGTCTAAAGTTTAGCTACTTTCAAAATAAATTATTGAAATGTTTTTTTTTGCCTGGAGGTATATTTGCTTCTAGCTGTATGTGACAATTTTCTTAACCTTTGTAAATCTTCCCGTCAGTCATTAGTTTCCCCATGGCACTTTCAGTTTTTCTTCAGTCACCTTCCTTCATCAGTGCTTTCTTTTCTGTGTTTTCCTGTTGATTTCCAGATCGTTAGGACCAAGTCTATACTGTGTGATGTCTTACATGTTTTTAGTCCTACCCCAAAACAAAACTAAACTCCACAATTTAGGATGTAGATAATCTTGTAAATTACTGCGAATCAGAGATCTGCTGAACTTGGCTACTAAAAACAGGATTTCTGAAACCAAGTCAGGGGTTCTTTGATTGAAATCAGTATCATTGTGTGCATTCATAAACTAGTAGGAAGCCAGAAGGAAGCATAAAATTGCTTCTTACAGACTCAGCCTTTTACCAGAGTAAACTGTTGCTTTTATTAAATCTGTTTATCCAGCAGAAAACTGTTTGTGGGAGCTTTCAGAATGCTCGACATAGGGCGTTTCTGTATTTTACTGTTCCTCCTTTGGCTCAGAGATTAAATACTCCAATTGCCTCACCTTTTGTGACAGAGGTGCTGAAAACTCTTCTTTAATGCAAGCATTCCAAAGTTAATGGAATAGCTCTTTTACTTTTTTTTTTTTTTAATAATATCACTGCTTTGTTTCCTGAAAAACTAATGATGACTAGAAAAACTGTTGAATCAGTCACCAAGAGAACAAATGATCTTTTTGGCCACTTCTTCTGTTTTATGATTCTTTTATCACCTGGTTTATCTGAGCTGACATTAATAGTTCAGCACCTTAAAACAGAGATTAAGATTTCTTTTGTTTAGCCATGTCAGATTTTTCTGAATTTTTGAAATATCTTCACTCATCCAGCAGGTATAAAGGCAAAGCAGAAAATGGATGAGGAGCCAAAACTGCTTCGCAGACCTCTGCCTCCTAAGCTCTACACCAAGGGCAAATTGTACTAAGAGAGTTCAGAGAATCACAGAATTGCAGAATTGTGGGGGCTAGAAGGGACCTTTGGTGATCATCATGAACCTGTCAAAGCAGGTTCACCTAGAGCAATTTGGACAAGAACGCATCTAGGTAGGTTTTGAGTATCTCCAGAGAAGGAGACTCCAGCACCTCTCTGGGCAGCCTGTTCCAGTGCTCTGCCACCCTCAAAGTAAAGAAGTTTTTCCTCTTATGAGGAAAGGCAGAGGGACTTAGGTCTTTTTAGTCTGGAGAAGAGAAGAGGGGATCTGATCAATGCTTATAAATACTTAAAGGTTGGGTGTCAAGAGGATGGGGCCAGGCTTTTTTCAGTGGTGCTCAGTGACAGGACAAGAGGTAACAAGCACAAACTTGAACATAGGAAGTTCCATCTGAACATGAGGAGGAACTTCTTCACTTTGAGAGTGGCAGAGCACTGGAACAGGCTGCCCAGAAAGCTGGTGGACTCACCGTCTCTGGAGACATTCAGAACCTGCCTGGAGACGTTCCTGTGCAACCTGCTCTAGGTGGAGCTGCTTTGGCAGGGGGGTTGGACTAGATGATCTCCAGAGGTCCCTTCCAAACCCATATCATTCTGTGATTCATTCTGAGTCAGACCATAGGGCAAGGGAGATACAACTTTGGTTCAGACAAAATCAAAATGTGAGGTTTTGGGGGATGGTCCTGCTCTTCTCAGAATATACATCCATGTAAAAAGACGTATCTTGGCTTGTATTATTTTAAAGGCATCAGGGATTTCTGATTAAAACAAAGGACTTGCAGTGCTCTATGGTTCAGAAATAACTTGGCATTTTGTGTGCCTGTATATGTGAATGAAAAGCTCTTTCCAGTTTATATAAAGTAGCTACTGATTAAATATTTAAGGGTTAACCTTTAAAAATAAAAGTGCAAAACAATAACAAAAGCCCTTTTTTAAATCAAGGGATTTTTAGCCTAAGGAATAAATAAAATAAAAAAAAAGCTGGAAACTAGTCACTAATCCTGAAAACAGTAGAGAAGGACCCTGGCATCTGAACAGGTTCACTGACTTCTGTCTAAAATGTCAGACCACAGGATCTGCTGTAGAAGTACAGCATACAGAAATTTTACAATTTTTATTTTTTTTTTTTTCACAGATCAGCACAGCAGAATAAAGTGGTTGCATGAAAAAACGATGCTGTCCATACAGACTGGGCTAAAGAGACCAAAGCAAGCTTTTTTTTTTTTCTTTTTCTTTCCATCTAGCTTCTGTAATTTTGCAGGAGTATCCAAATGGCTAAAACTCCTCAATCTTCATGTAGTCAACAAAGCAGGCAAACAGAAAGAAAAAATCAAAATTGTTTTTATGATGTTTGAAATAAATGGTAAGCAATTTGACTTTTGTTTTGTTAGAGTACTGTCATACTATATTTGTTATTAACATTATGTAATATTAATTTAAAAGGAATAACAGTAATATATTAAAAATAATACCTTTATAACAGTATTAAAAATAGTAAAGAAAATGCAGTTAGAGAAGTAAGGTTGAAAAGTCAGATGATACAATTATTGGGCCCTTGATATTATTAAGCCCTTCTGGATATTATTTTGAAAGGCTGGTAAAATCTATTTCTGTACAATACATTTCCAGTCTGGCTCTGTCCGAACAGATGTAAATATTTCTGGGTCATTACCAGAGCTGTGCTTCAATGATTTAAACCATTTTAAAAGTGATAGATGGACCTTTTATCCTGAAACAAAGTTCTGTTGTGATGGCTCTCCTTGTAGTAGTACATATTAGTGATGGATGCTATTTATAGATTGTGTATTTATATAGTAAACCTGACAAGAATCTAAGAGCTGCGCAGTAAAGTCTGTTCAAGGATCATTTCTCCAGATGTAACCCTTACACCTGGAAGATATTTATACAGCAGCACGCCCATTGATCAGCAGGCAGCTCTTCAGCAATGGTAATTCCATCATCTGGGTGGGTGGAATCGTTTTGTGCTTCACGAAGTGTGAGACTGAGACCTGAGAGCGGGAGCCCTGGGCGAGGAAAAAAAAAATAGCGTGGTCTGGCGTAAGTGTGTTTTCCCCTGCAGGGGGTTTTGAAAGCGAGGATGTAACGTAGTGAAGCAGCTGGCTGAGAAGGCATCAGAAACATCAGGGGGTGGGCTGCGCCCAGGAGAGGGCTGGAAGCTGTCAATCTCTGTGGTGGAGGGCACGAAAGCTAGGGAGATAAGCTGATCGTCCCAGCTTTCTTTGAGAGCTTAGTTGTAACAGAGAGCTATAAAGAGTAACTTCTCCCTCTGCAGGTCCCTGGAAATGGGTCTCTCTGGCAAAGGGAACAGCATCAGTCTTGTGGAACTCACAGGCTGAATTATACTAAGTATTTAATTGTTGATAAAAATATTCAGGACTAAATGTCCGCTAGGTGCAGTACTATTTGGAAATTGGGAACTAGCCAAGGAACTAATGGACTTCCAGAATGAGGTCTTTGGGAAAAGTCCTGGCAGCAAAATCCATCTGTTGTGTGAAGTGCATGATATGAACCTGTGCCTCGGTGATGTGGGACACTAGGGCTCAATGCCCAGTGTCCAGATCCCACCACACATTGGTCATTGATCAGAGGTGAATAAACTAAGAAAGCAGAGTTTCTAAGCCTCTCGGTAGTCTGTGAAGAGAGGTAAGCAATTTCAGTGAGTCGTTCAGCTGGCGGAAGGTATGGTTCACCCTCTGAAAAGTCTTTCCCCTTTTATGAAGAGGAGAATGGTATATCCTGTTGTATTACTAAAAGGATCCAGGACAGGAGCAGAAAGACTTCTGGCGGTGGTGCTTCAGGTGGGGTGTCAAACAGTAGAAGCATGAATCCAGACCTCAGGGGCTGAAGCAGTATTTCTGCACAAGCGTGAGAAATTCTGTCAAGCTGCCTACTTGTCCTTGTTTTCTTGCCCCCTCATTAGATCGTTGTGTATCTTTTTTCCCTCTTTGTAAGAAATTACAACAGGCTGAGACCAGCCTTTTGGCCACACCGCTGCCCTAACATGATTCCTAGACTGCGGATCAGTAGTATTTGCTCTATAGAGTAAAGCAATTCTTCAGTAGCAGAAGGCTTCTAGTGCCAAGACAAACTTGCTTGCACTTTGTTTTCATGGCAAAAAAAAAAATGTTTAGAGAGAATGAGCTTTTGTCAAGTTTCTGTAGGCCTGGGCTTCCAACACGAACCGTGTGTGGCTGGTGCATTATGCTGTTTCTCCATGGTGCCATGTTATGTGGGTTTAAAAATACTCCCAACACCTTGTTCCTTCCCCTGCACGGCACCATCTACCTCTTCAGCTGTGCTGAAACAAGTGTGTGTGTGGCCATGCTGCAGGCCAGATCAAGAAATTTATCCAGCTTTTTTTTAAAAAAAAAAAAAAAGCTGTATTTAATAAAAACTCATGGGGGAGGGAAGTGTTTGCCTCATCCTTCTACTGTGGTATTCTAGAAGCAGGTGTGCAGCTATTTCTGTACTTCCACTATAAGTCACTCACACAGCATAAAAGGGTGTTTTGATGTGTGGTCGTGATACCAAAGGCGAAAATGCCAAGTCTCAACTAATTGTCACACTCTGGGGCACGGAGGGTGTGATTCTGTGGTGGTTCTCACTGCTGAAACGTGGTTCTGTAGCACAGGTTGCATGGTCACAGCTTCAAGGGGAGCAGCCATTCCTCTGGCAGGAGCTCTGCTGTGGCTCAGAGTTTTGAGAGATGTGCTGCATCTTGGAAGAAAAAAGCAGCACTTGGATGCTTTGCTGTAAGGTTCATATTCCTCGTTGGATCTATTCTACCCAAACCTGTGAAAGGCTAAAAGCGGCATTGTATGGTTGCCACAGACTTTTCTGCTGGCCGTGGTCTGACCATGCCACCTTCCAAACTCTTGGTACGGGTAGGAATAGTGGCTGCTATGTCACCAGCCACTACAATACTTGTTTTGAGGAAGTGGATGATAACATGGAGGTTTCATCCTACTCAGAAGGTGTTTTGTTAGAGGGGTACTCTGATGTATTTATTTTCAGCAGCACTGAAAAAAGAAGAATATAATAGATTCCAAGCATTTTCTAAGGCCTTGTCTCAGCCTCTCCTGTCTCTTTCTGGAAGGCCACCAGAGTTGGGAAGAGCTGATGCTGTAGTGTCCCCTTCTCCCTCTCTTTCTCAGGCAGGTGCATTCTTTCTTATTCCTGACTCTGGATGTTGCCCAAACTGTTTTTTAAAAATTCTGTGCAGTTGGTAAACCACTGATTCCTTCCATTACAGTGAGGCAGACCCGTCAAATCTAACTGAAACCTCAAGGAGAGAGTTCTTCTCACCTAACTTTACCTAAAGTTAATCACTTAATCGCAGCTAGTAATGGATGCTTCTTCCTTAACCCACAGAGAGCAGGACAGAATCATCCAGAAGGCAATTTTACTACCCCATGATAAACACCTAAGATGGGTAAAATTAAACAAACACACAATAGATACCTGCATTTTGACCATATATAGTAAAATACAATTTTGCAGTGTCACTTGCTGGCTGAAGCTTGATGTTACATACCCGTGGTCAGCTACAAAACTGCATAAAAAGCAGCAAACCGTAGTAGCACTTTAAGCAAGAAACTCATAGCTGTTCGCTGTAACCACTGCTGAGGCTCTGCACGGGAGATGCGGGTATGGTGACTGTGGTGGGTTAACCCAGCTGCTCTCTCACTCCTTGTCCTCAACAGGACAACGTTCTTAACCACAAATGCCCCCCCTCCCAGGGGACAGCGAATGGGGGCTGGGGGCAGTCCATATCACTTTGCCTCTGCTACTCCTTCCTCACACTTTCATTGACTCATAAAATCATAGAATGGTTTGGGTTGGAAGAGACCTTAAAGATCATCAAGTTCCAACCCCCCCTGCCATGGGCAGGGACACCTCCCAGTAGAACAGGTTGCTCAAAGCTCCATCCAGCCTGGCCTTGAACACTTCCAGGGATGGGGCATCCACAACTTTTCTAGGCAACCTGTTGCAGTGTCTGACCACCCTCACAGTAAATCCAGTCTAAATCTCCCCTCTTTCACTTTTAAACCATTACCCCTTATCCTATTGCTATACTCCCTGATGAAAGCTCCCTCCCCATCTCTCCTGTAGGCCCCCTTTAGGTACTAGAAGGCTGTTATAAGGTCTCCCTGGAGCCTTCTTTTCTCCAGGCTGAACAACCCCAACTCTTTCAGCCTGTCCTCACAGGAGAGGTGCTATGAGGACTTTCCCCTGCTCCAGCATGGGGTCCCTCCCACAGGATACAGTTCTTCAAGAACTTCTCCAGCATGGGTCAGCTGGGTCTTCCAGTGGTTTACCTACTTCTCAGCATGGGTCCACAGAGTCCAGTCCCTCAGGAACAGACTGCTTCAGCGTGGGTCCAGCTGCTTTAAATGAACCTTAATCTTAAGCAAATGCTTGGTGTAAATTAACTGTAAATATTCCGTTCCTTTCTCCATGACATTGAAAGAATTGGTGTTATTGTCCCCTTTCCTGTTGTATCATCTAGAAAACCTGTTGAAATGTCAGTATTCACAGTAAACTTAATTGGTACCTGAAAATGTTATGCTGTGATATGGCCGTGTTTTGAAGATGCGATAAGAAGTATCCCACGTTGTTGTAGCAATACATTACAAATTATGTCTGATACCTGTTTACTTTGAGGTTCTTTGCTACCATATGCGTAAGAAGTTTAATTATCAAATCAAACAGATTATGTCACTTCATTATCCATTTCTTCAAGTGTGACCAAAATGGAAACTGTCAATGGCAGAGATGGAAATACGAGAACCATTATCACAAGCAAACGGTGCTGAGAGTTCTCTTTCTTGATACTATAAAAAACAATTATTGATTTTTCACATTCTTGCCGGCAATACCCTTATGCAGGTGTACAGGAAAGTATTTATAGACCTTTTTTTTGCCACTTAGCTGAAAAGTTTACAGTATATAAGTTCTTCTACTGTATAAATCATCTCCAAAGCATCCAAATCAATGGGGATGCTCCCCACTTTACCAGCTGAGAGTGAGATCCTCAAATGATACCTTACCCCCCTTATTTTATTCAACTTGTCTACACTTTACCTAGGGTTTATTAAGAGAACTATTTGCTAATGCTATTATCATTTTGCTGACTTTTTGAGAGAGGAAAGAGTAGCCTTGACAGGTTATTTTTAGCAGACAATCAGGCCTTGCTACACGCTAAAAGGATTCTTGTTTCATGGTCATCACTGGTGAAATCATCTTTGCTGTGCTGCATCTGTTCTTCTTTTGAGGCAAGCTACTTACATTATTTCAAATTACTTTGAAGTACTTAAATACCACAGCATTTTCCCAACCCTATGAGGGCCTATTCACCTTTTGCATGTTGCAGAGAGCTCCAGGCTGACCTTGGGTGGTCTGACATATCCACACAGTAGATGCAGCTCCATGCGGGGACACAGGCCAGGTCTGCAGGGTGGCAAAGACAGCGCAGCCCTGCTTCTCAGCTCATTGCACCGCTGTGGTTGTGCTGCTGCTTTTCTGGAGCAGGCTGACTTTAGTTATTCCTAGAGCCTCCCCACTGCTGCCTGAGGTCTGACACATCTTATTACACAGTACACAACTCTTATAACTTTATAGAACATCTAAACGCAATGACCTCTACAGCTTTGCTGAGGCTTCCAATAAAGGAAATATAGACTTGTCATACTGCACTTTTTTGTGTCTATGGGAGAAGTGAGACACGATGTTTTGCTGAGGCTGGGCTTCTGTTCTGAAAATCCACCATGTCCAGTAACTCCAGAATTCTGGGTCACTGTGTGCTGGTCTGCTGTACAGCAGTGAAGATCTGTGTGTAAAGAAATTGCAAGATCAATATGCAGAATCATGCCAAACATTAATAGCAAAATGAAAACCAGGGAGCGGCCTCATTTCAGAGTGAGTATTCTGGTGTTCCAGATATTTGTTGGCAACCATTAAAAATTAGTCTAAAATTTTCCAATGAAATTGAATTACAAAAGTGGTCAACACTTTCAATTTTCTTTTAAATATCTTTGCAATATCTTGCAATATCTTTAAATATCTTTGCAAAATGCATTGTTTATTTGTCTAAGGCACATTGCCTTCGAAATGTCAGCTTATTTAGTAAAGTGGATTAGTAAAAGAATTAAATAATAATATCTTCCTAAGTCACTGAGACGTTTCCATTTACTTAATACAAAACAAACTTAAGTGTTATTGACATTGCTGTCTTTTGACAACAGGAAATATTTTTCAGCATCTTAGAACCATGTCAGATATGGAAACATGCAACTCTCCAGTGACTTGCTTTTGTGCTTAAAGGTGTAATTACGACGTCCAGCAAAAGCAGTATTTTAACTAAGTGATATAGTGAGTTAGGGGCCTGGAGCACCTCTCTTATAAGGAAAAGCTGAGGGACTTGCGTCTTTTTAGCCTGGAGAAGACTGAGGGTGGATCAGATAAATGCTTATAAATACGTAAAGGCTGGGTGTCAAGAGGATGGGGCCAGGCTTTTTTCAGTGGTGCCCAGTGACAGGACAAGAGGTAACAGGCACAAACTTGAACATAGGAAGTTCCATCTAAACATGAGGAAGAACTTCTTTACTTTGAGGGTGGCAGAGCAGAGCACTGGAACAGGCTGCCCCAAGAGGTGGTGGAGTCTGTCTCTGCAGACATTCAAAACCAGCCTAGACATGTTCCTGTGCAACTTGCTCTAGGTGGAGCTGCTTTGGCAGGGGGGTTGGACTAGATGATCTCCAGAGGTTCCTTCCAAACCCATATCATTCTGTGATTCTGCAGTTCTGTGATATATAGAATATAGTGCAGGACCCAGCATTTGACATTGTCAAACCTCATACAATTGGCCTCATGCCATCAATCCAGCCTGTCCTGATCCTTCTTTAGAGCCATCCTACCCTTAATCAGATCAAGATTCCTGCTCATCTTGGTGCTGTCTGCAAACTTACTGAGGGTGCACTCAATCCCCTTGTCGTTGGGGCATCAAGTCGTTGATACTGATATTAAACAGAACTGACCCCAGTATTGAGCCCTGGGGAACATCATTCGTGACCAACCGCCAACTGGATTTAACCCCATTCACAACAACTCTTTGGGCCGGGCCATCCTGCCAGTTTTTTATCTGTAAGCAGCCATAGTTTGGTTTTTGTAGAGCAACACCACCCTAAATTCACCCTGCTTTTAAGCTTTTATGATCCCATCAGCAGACTAGAACAAAACCATCCAGCCCACTATCTTGTCCTTGGAGGAGTCAAAGAAAGGTATCTGTCTGAATGGGGTGTGTGACCGAATAGCCAAACTCCTCCTTGTACAGAGGGCCCAGGAGCTGCAGCTTCCAGAGCGCTCTCTGGAGAGGGAAGGAAGGCCAGAGATGCACCTCTTCTCCAGAGACACTGCCTGCCAGCCCTCCTGTCTAGGCCCACCAAGGAATACCAATGTCACCATCTCATTTAAGCCAAAACAGGACAAATTTCCAGGGTTCAGCTCCTGCTTCAGATACTCCTAGAAACAGAAGTGCTGTGAATTGAAAAAGGGAAGGGCTTGCATGTGAAGCAGACACCACAATTCCCACAGTTGAGTAAACATTTTGTCAAAATTCTTGTTCTCAGAGTTATCATATTGCTTACAAGACAAAGTGCCTCTGGTTTTGCTTCCAAATCCTCAAATGTAGTTATTTAAAATCAGAAGGAATTGTTGCAGCTGTTTGCCAAATTAGTGAACTATGTTCCAGATGAGGAACAGATACTTGAGAGCTCTTCTCTGTTGTTCATGAATTACACAGTTTGAAACAGTTCATCAGCATAACAAATTTGAACACCACGACAAAATCCTTCAAGTATCTCAGACTGCCTTGTTCATACTACCTCTCTTGAATGTTTCACAAATACCAATGAGAACATATGCAATGGATTTTCTTTTTTGCTGTAGATATTTTTCATCTTTACAACTGCATTTTGTAGATTTTTGTTTACATCCAGAAGAATTTTCTTCTGGGTTTTTAATTTTAATGAAATATAGATTATTCTCTTTGACTACAGTCATTTACTACTACCCTGGGAAATACTCAGCACTGAAGCATTGTTTGTCTTGCAAAAAAGATTCCAAGAATCTAACAAAATTCTGAACTCCAGTGCAGTACATAGATCCTGTTTCATGATAATAATCTTCATTATTTACATTGATATACCTATTTATTATAACTTAGAATTTATCGTATTGTATTGTAACCCTTAGATTTAACTGCAGGCAATTTCATAGGTAGTATATGTTATGTAGATATATTTTACTGTGTATTTGTTATAAGCCAAGTCTGGCATACAAGGAACTAGATGCTAGATTTTATATATTAATGTATATTTGAGATTATATGTGACACTAGTTAAATATTATCTTAGCATGTATGTAGTTTAAGGCGGTGTGTGTAATAATAACTGTATACTTTCTGGAGAAGTCATAATAATGCAGAAGGAATGTTCTCCTAGCAGAGTTTGTATAAAATTTCCTAGGTTAGAAATGAAAGAAAGAATTTAATAAAGGAGAAACAAAATGAAAAAGAGTTTCACCGCCAGGGCTCTGGAAGTGTTTTGAATTGCATGTTTGGGGAAGGACTCTATCAGGAAGTGTAGCGATAGGATGAGGGGTAATAATACTTTTAAATTGAAAGAGAGAAGATTTATATTAGATATTAGGATTTAATTCTTTACTGTGAGGGTGGTGAGACACTGGAACAGGTTGCCCAGAGAAGCTGTGCATGCCCCATCCCTGGAGGTGTTCAAGGCCAGGCTGGATGGGGCTTAGAGTGACCTGGTTCTAGTGGGAGGTGTCCCTGCCCATTGGTGATCATTAAGATCTCTTCCAACCCAACCCATTCTATGATTCAATGAAAACTCTACTGTAGTGCTGCAGGTGGTTCATTTCAGGGGCCCAACCTAGTAAGCAGTATGGACAAAACTGCACATCATTTGTCCCCCTTTTCCATATTAATTGAATGCTTTAGGGCTTGTCAGCCTCTACCCTCCTGCATGCTATTGTACACACTATAAAGACACTGGTATGGTAGGCTTCAAGAAGTGACCTCACTTTATTTCAGACTGCAATCTGAAAAAAAAAAAAAAAACAACAAACCTTGCAAAATAATAATTATGCATGACATCAGAGAGGATACACCTGACCCCGTGCTATGCAGTATCGGTGCAGTCTGCCCTGAGGCAGGTAAGCAGTCAGTGTGCACATACGCCACTGTATCACAGGAGCTGTGGCCAGGGATTGCTCCTTGAGTGGATAAATTTAGCAGAAAGTCCAATTCTGGACTGTGTCCACCTTTGAAAAAGAGAAGAGGTTATTTGGATTTGATGGAAGGGAGTAGGAATGACAGTGAAGGATTTTGCGGCAAGGGGCAAGGTGGGCTGGCCTTTGAGATGTTAACATGGCCTCCAGGCATGTCTTTGACCCTGCCTAAACTGACTCCATCCCTGGGGAATCAAACTGTGTATTTCTGGCTTTGTTTCAGGGTAAATCTCTGAACGCTGAGAAATTGTTCTAAAGGATGTTACTTATTTGTATTTAAATGAAAAGGCTGAGAGATTTCTTTATGCAGCTGATCCATTTTTTATGTATCTTTTAGGCTTGCTTTTTGTTTCACCTTGCAGACCTGACCCCTTTAAAGGATATCCTCGTCTACCTTAACTTGTCATTCAATAATTTACTCTTCTTTCCTATAGAGCTATGTGCTGCTTATTTTCCATTACTTCACTGAAATGATGTAAGGCTAAAATTTTAAGGTTTAGATATAAAAAATAACTTTCAAAGAGTATCAATTTGATCAATGAAGCAAATGCCATAGCACAGATACTGAAAAGAAGTGAAAAATAATAATTTACAATATTCAACTTATTTTCCTTTTTGTTTATTTGGAATTTAGTAAGAATTGTGGGAAGAATAATGGAAGTCTTCATGGCTACCCTCCCAGGCTCCTGTCTTCTTGCACAGGTCTTCCTGTCCCTTACCCACAATCTTCCCCCAGGATGGAGCAACCTGTAACTACAATTCCCAGTGGTCTCAGTCTGGCCAGCTCACTTAAGTTATCCAGGTGTGACCTGCAGCAGCTAAACACCTGCAGTTACTGGGAAAAATCTAAATTAGAGCAGTCTTAGTGTGAACAGAATCACTAGGAATGAGTAGCTACTAAAATCTAGAAGGGCTTTAGTGAACCCATGTAGGCTATACACATTGCAAACAACTTGCACTTTGAGCAAATTCTGAAAGATGTGTTCCTCTTAGGGCGCTGTGGACATTTCCCTGGTCCTTGTTTCTACAAGCACTGCCCATGACAGCACCCACACTGCTGTGCTACCTGATGCAGTGATAGCTCCATGGTTCCGTGGTCTCTCCCCCGTTCAGGCCCACGGCTTCGTCTACGTCCTTGGGCAAATTACAGTTGTAGATGCAGATTGGAAGGGAGCTCTGGAGGTCTTCTAGTCCAAAGCCCCAGTCAGCACCAGTTTAGGTCTTCAGATGTCTCCCTCCAGGGCTCAGGGCTTGTGAGCTAAGGAGTTAAAACAGTATTTTTCAGACTTTTCTAAAACGTGATCCTCCCCTTCCCTGCCTTTCTGACTCACTATCTGTATGCAGCCAACTATATAATACCTAAAAAGTCACATGAGTAACTTAAATGAAGGTACTTCTAATAGTCAACCCCCTCTTTTAAAAACTTTCACTACTCCTTTTGTGATTTTGATCCATGATCTGAAACACACTGCCCTTTCAAAAGCAGGAAATAGTATCAGCTTGCTTTTTCAGGTCTTTTTTAAATGCTGACCAAACAAAATGTTTTTCTGATTCCCTTTCATGGAGTTTTAGCAAAAACATTCTTCAGGCAGACATTACAGAATCATAGACTCATAGAATGGTTTGGGTTGGAAGGGACCTTAAAGATCATCTGCTTCTAACCCCCCTGCCATGGGCAGGGACACCTCCCACTAGAGCAGGTTGCTCAAAGCCACATCCAGCCTGGCCTTGAACACCTCCAGGGATGGGGCATCCACAGCTTCCCTGGGCAGAATGGAGAATTTAATCTCAAAAAGTTAGGATGCAACACCAGGAGCAAAACCAAGGCTTATAAAGGGAAATGCTGGACAGTCTTTACACCCGGCAGTACTGGCCGCTCTGCTTTGCAATTCCCAATCACAGTGTCGTAAGTGATACAGTCAGTGACTGGCAATTGTATTTCCCACTGTATTTGCAGTAATGCTTACAGTAGTTAGCTATATCTGTGTATACAGTACTTGTACTAGCTAATCTTACGATACTTATTTCCCAGTTCTTCCAGCACAGTCTACTGACACTAGAAATACAGAACACTTAGAACAGAACTGTGCCATGCTTTGTGATGGACAGCCATTGTTTTTTCCACTCACTGCCCCCTTCCCTCCTCAGGGGTTTAATATTAAAACCTTACAGATCCTGGTGTTCTGGAACAACCCATCAGAAAAATCCCTAATGGCATGCACACACTGAAGTCACTGAAGAAATTTACAGTTTCTTCAATTTGCTGTCACATCTTCCATCTGAGTAAGATATTTTTTATTAAAAGGATTGCAGCATTTATGAGTGCAAACAAGAATCCCTGTCTTCACCTCCATTATAATAACTTGCTAATTTCCATTCCAGCCACGCAATTAACCCAAACAAAAAAAGACTTTATCACAGTAGTAGAAGGCAGAAGTACTGAAATTTAATTGTAATGCTTGCGAGAGTACCTTACCATTTTTAATCTTCACTACATAAATGCATTAGTCAGCTGTGCCTCATTTTCGGTAAACAGACACTCCAGCTGAAAATATTTTGAGAAAAATGGTCTTGTGGCTTCCATTCTTAGCTCTACCATCTGCCTTTGTGTAGCAGTAAAAATAGGTAGCATTTTAAAACTTAGTCAATACATTGCTCTGAGACATTCTGGCTACACTGCGGCACACTTGTAGTGTAACGGAGATGAGCCAGCAGCTCCCGAGGTTATAGGAGCCAAGAGGGTAACACCAGTGAAATACCTCAAAGGAGATAAGGTGTGTTCCTCTAGGAAGGTGACACAGCCAACAGCCCAGGTGAAGTGCCTCTACACCAATGCATGCAGTATGACCTAGTTGCCATTGCTGAAACCTGGTGGGATGAATCCCATGACTGGAGTGCAGCTGTCGATAGCTACAGGCGAAGGCTATGGCTACAGAAAGGACAGGTCAGGAAGGAGGGGCAGAGGCATTGCCCTCTACATCAAAAAAATGGATGAGGTGTGAAAAGTAGGTTGAAAACTTACAGGCAAGAATTAGAGACTGAAGTAACAGAGGGAGCCTTGTGGTTGGTGTCTACTACAGCCTGCTCGATGAAGGGGAGCCTATTGACAAAGCCTTCTTACTCCAGCTACAAGAGGCATCACACTGACAGGCTCTCATCCTGCTGGGGAATTCAACCACCCCAACATTTGATGGAAAGGCCCTTTCCAACCCAAACTATTCTATGATTTTACGATTCTGTGATTAAAAAATGCAAAAGTCCCTTTCTAGATTATTTTGCAATGCTGCGACCTAGCTTCACCCACCGGCTTTAGATATTTAATCGAGGGACCCATCTCAACATCTACACTAAGTGGAGAGAATACCTCTAGAGGTCATCTCAGATCATGTAAGAGCTGAACCACAGTTCTGGATGCTGAAAAGAGACTAAGCAATCCTACTTTTTCATACTAAGTAATAAAAAAGAGGTCTATACACTGTGCAGCAGTTAGGAATGGTCTAAACTGCAGGGTCAGATTAGGTAACCTCCAGAGGTTCCCTTTAGCCTAAATTATTCTGACTCTGTGACTTTCTGTCATTTGTGTTTCTAATTCATCATTCTGTTTTCTTTCATTGTAGGTTGTTTTCATTAGGAGATATCTGGTATCTAGACATTGCCTATAATGATACTAGCTTTATTCCTTGTGGCATCAGGAACCTCAGGTATACAAGCAACATAAAATGAAAGCAGATCAGTACATCATAATGCTGTGGACCAAACTTGGATACTCATTCTGTCAGTGAATACATCAGGAAGGTTCACAGCACCATCCCTCCCCCTTCTTAATCCTGCCCTATGTGAGAGGTTCATTTAAACAAAACCAATAAGTGAGAGTTGCATACCTGAAATAGTTGTGGGTAGAGCCAGCCACTATTTGCAACCATCTTGATGATACCTGCAAGTCGAAAATCCCCATGTGAAATACGATCATTCTCTCATTTGGACCACATAAGTGCACATACACTTGATTTGCATCGTGAGGAAAGAGAAAATGTATTTCTGAACCGTATGTAGTTGTTCTCAAGTTGTGAGAAGTGTTGGTGAGATAATAATTAAAATGTAGCTCTGTGGAACCCACCCAGTAGAAACTGTAGGAAAGGAATTAGTCACACATGAGACTGTGTTGCTCATTGTTGCCCTTAATGTTCTCTGCCTAATCCATTCAGATACACCCATCCCTGTCTTTCAAGACAACCCAGGTATTTACATTATAATTAGAAAAGTATTGTATGTGAAATTGTGTCTAGTACATAAAATGCACTCTAAGAAACACATAGCATTTTATGTGTACATCCTATCTCACTTAGTAATACATCCTTACTTATTAGTAATTAAGGATTACTAATTAATCAAATGGGAATTAGGACATTATATAACCATGGTCAAGGTAGTTCATGGTGTGAACAGCCTATAAATGCCTGATCATCCTGAAAACTACAGAAAGTTCGAACGTTTGAAAATTAAAGGGAAAAGCTTTCTGCTTTGCTCTCTGGGGTTTTGGATCTTCCAGTAAAATCCCTCAGAATAGAAAATAACTTCATACAGCCCTTGGTATGGAAAGAGAAGATTCAGAACCAACCTCAGAAGCTCAGTCATCTGACTGCCCTTTGCTTCTCCAGAGACATCTGAAGGAAAAATACACAGACATCACAGAAGATACTAAAAAAATATTGGATGAGTAATACGGTAATACAGAAATATATCCTGTTCCCTTGCCACGCAGAGGAGTATTGTGTGCAAGAAATATGCATAGCTGCCCCCAATCAATAATTCTGCAAGTGAAGTTCATACTCAGTCCACTCTTTCACATAAAATTCATGTTGATCAAAGGTATCCTATTGTATAATGTGGGGTATGTAATGGTTTCCATGCAGGTATGCTCAATTCAAATTTTGAGTATAGCTGAGTGAATGTGAAACTACATTTCTGGGAGATTTATCAGGCATACAAACACTTTCTTCTATTTAATGTTGCTAGGATTTTACACTGCCACCTGTCCTCCAGGCAAAATGCATGTTGCAGCTTCATATTGTGGCTGCGCGTCAAGCCAGTCTGTTCAGAAGGGAGATGGACCCGAGGCTTACAGCTGGGGCAGAAATGGTGTCAGCTCCATTTCTGGGAATGGCAGAATCATTTTCTTCCTTCCCTCTCCACCCCACTCCACTGTACAGTATCTCTTTCTATTTTTGATGTGTCTGTCTCCTTTTTCCCCATGGGAGCCATGCAGACTGTGCATTAAGGCTCAAGTAATTACTTCTTTGCAACAGTGTGGGTCTTTACTAAAATGGAGCTGAGGGAGTTTAAACACCTTCTCCGGCGATGAACCATAGTCATTTGGAGGCCAGATGATTTCTTTAATTTGCATTTGTGAGTGAGGAAGTTGAACTGCTGTTGGGCATGTGTATAGTCTGAGAAGGATGACACAAAGTTTTTGACCCAGTTTCTTCCCCATTGTGGTTTTACTGTCTGTGATTGATCGCTGCGGTGGATCTGAGTATGGTAGAGGACTTTGTCTCATCCAGCTTTACAGGACCATATTTAGATTTGGAAGGCTTCCCTTTCACTTCCATACCTGCTCATCCTCAAGTCATAGAACACTCATGTCTCAGACTGAGTCTTAACTCCAGTACTTTGTCAAAAGTGATCTAGACCACAGCAGAGGAACTGCAAATAGGATAAAATAGTTAAGAAATACAAAATGTCATGTTATATTATTCTGTTGGACAACCTGGCACTCAAGTGGAGTGATGGGATCACTTGCTGTGTACTGTTGCCTTATCTTTTTTAAAGTGCTTTCGGCTCTGAACGGTCTGTTTCATATCAATGAATATATGGTCGAATCAAAATGAAAGGCAGACTCAGCCCTATGTAAAATCAATGCAGTTATATGCTGACCCTGTGTTTCCTCCAGTGATACCTGGCGAGGGATCAGATTCTTCCCCACTGCTAGCAATATGTCATTTTATATCCTGATGCTTGTCATTGCTTTTAAAAAAAAAAAAAAAGGATAACTTTATTCCTGGACTACAAATTACTTCTAGGACGGATCCGTCAAAACTGCAACATCCTTGCAAGCTATAGGAAGTCCTGTAAATACATTTTGGTATTTCCTTAAATACATTTTTTTTTACTATAGGAAAAAATAATATTTTTAATGAGTTCCAGTCCCCAAATCTGAAATGCCTAGTGTTTTCCTAAACATAAGAAAAAAAAACCCAAACCCCCTTTCCCAAGTGACTTGATGATGAAGATAGCCTGCAACAGAACTGGGATCGGAGCTCCAACTTCTTCAGTACTGTTTAATGAGGGCTTAGCTGAACCTTTGTGTTGTTTCCCACATTGTATCACTGCAAGTGGTACAATGTGACAAAATAGTGAAAGTCAACTACCATTTTAAAAAACAAAACTCAAACACCCAGCCCCTGATTTTATTATCATTCACTTAACAAGACAGATGCAGAATTATTAAGTGCAACAGATTTTCTTATATTTTGGTTAAATGACAAAAATTCGGCATTTTTTCATGGCTACACCTCAAGGGGTTTGCTCTGATCTCTGTAACAAACGGTGTAGTTGTGCCTGTTCCAAGGCAAGCATTTTTTAAGTTCAAGGATTTTTATCACAGGTCTGTAACAGACTTTGGACCCTGGTGCACTGAAGTCAGTGCCTGAGTCTTGCTTGACTTTGAAGCACCCACAGCTACAACCTGGACCAAATGGGAAAGAGACTATTGCTTTATCTTCCTGGTGTGGCCCCACAGGACTTGCCCAAAACCTGGTGTTTTCACAGCCTTCGGCTGGAAGTGCCTTGGATTTGTTGTGTGTCTTAAGAGCCATTCAATAATGTGTGACTTGAGTTTGGAAAGACTGGTAATGGCTTTTCATAGAAGTTGTATACAGAACACTATAAGGACAGTTGGGACACAGACAGAAGAGGGAAAAGCTAAGGGAGAGATGAAAAGCTGATGACACAAGCCTCCTTTGAACCCAAGCACTCCTATGGAGAGAGGGAAACCTCTCCAGTGATGGGAACACAGAATTTGTCCAATTATTATTTGACCCAAAACAACTGTTCGATAAATTGCATCAGGAACATCAAGGGCAGGTCCAAACACATGGGTCGTCTGCTCCTACGAGCACTGGGCCACAGATGCAGGAGCCATCTGCTGACTTCTCACTCTGACCCCATGCCTGATGGCAGCTACACGGCTGTAATAGTCCTCCTTTCCCTCCCCACCACCCCTTCTGCTTTCCACCGCACATCACTTTATTCCTATTGACCTGTGGCTGCTGAGCTCTGCTGCAACATGGTTACAAGGAGCTGAAACCACCTCAGCTGAAGAAGAAATGCTTTTCACCTCTTGGTAAGTGTTCCAACCTCTGCACGGTTGTGCAGACACAGTTTCCCTTCTCCCCTCCTCCTCGGCAACGCCAAGTGGACTCCGTGTTGTCTTTGTGTGGTTCCCACACATGGCAACCCATCCAAGGGTGTGCAGCAAGGAGTCTTCAAGAACCTCGGGGGGCTGCAAGGAGACTTGAGGTGCCTGTGGACAAAGGCTGAACCCGAGGATGCAGCGAGGCTTCACTCTGTCTGCTCCGCGCACCTGAAGTCTGGTTTCTGTGGTGCTGAGGGATGAAAGTAACTTTGTGACCCTTTCTCCACTTGCAATACTAATAATTGTAAAAAAACCCAAACGGCTTTGCCTCCGCTGGGATTTCCGCTGGAGTCAGTTAATTCAGCGGAATGTTGTCTCCGTGCAAATACCCCACTACAGGCTGCCAGGCGTAGGAACAGGCAGCAGCGTGGACCTCGAGGGAGAAAAGTTAGGGAAATTTAAATGCAGAAGCAGAAATGAATGTAGCAGAAAGAGAACTGAAAGACAGAATTCAAGGTTTAGTAGAACTCTTGGGCATTACAAGCGAAGAGAGAGGATCTGAAGGAGTTTATGCAAATGATAATAAGCATTATTCAAACACAGAAAACAGGGAAATGTGTCACCTGCATGCAGATTGACATTTTCTAAGTCTTAAATCTTCACATATATAGTAGGAAATTGATTTAGACACCACAGCAGTTTCAATGCCTACCACAGAACAGGTGGTGTGAACAGCCACCCGTGATTTTCAGAGGAGCAGGAAGGGAACAGCTCCATGGTACAGAAGGAAGAGAGGTTTTTATTTTTCTTTAAAGTTGTTTGGGACTGATGTAGTTGTCGTGGTTTCAGCCGAAATCACTGCGACCAGACCGACAGATGGCCCTCCCTCCCCCCCCGCAAAAGAGGAGAGGAAGAGATAAGGAGATTCAAAAGTTTAGAATGAACTAAACTACTTTAATGGAGAATTAATATGAAAATAAAAAAGAAGAAAATAATGAAATAGATACAATATATACAAAACCATATCAAGCTCCCAGGATGACCGTCCCATCACTGGCAGGCACTGGGGAAGTCCCAGACTGGACTCAGCGACAGATGGGAACTAGATTCCAGCTCTGGAGTCAGGAACACATGGATCGGGATCAAAGGCAGCTGAACAGACACGGTCTTCTTCGGACGTCAGCCATCTCAGGAAGAGTGTTGACCTTTTGATCCCTCAGGTTTTATACTCAGCATCGGGCAGATGGGATGGAATGTCCCAGTTGATCAGGTTTGGGTCACCTGTCCTGTCCACTCCTCCTCATAGATATGACCCCTCTACGTCTTTCCATTTCTGACCCTCTAACAGGGCAAATAACAACATTGGCTGAACTTGGTTGTTACAGCAATAAGTATAAGCAAGGGCCTCTCTCATACCATTCCACTGTAGCACAAACATTGGTCTTAGCGTTCTGAGAACAAGCAGTTTTCTTCACAATATGCCATTAATTTCAGAGAGTTAGAGGAGGCCCAGCTAAAATGTAAAATTACAGAACACAAAAAATTGGTTCGGTTTTACTTCAAACTGGGACAGTAGTCCAGAGGATTTGTGCACGCTGAAGAGACTATGGCTGAAATTCAAAATCATTTCACAACATCACCAAATCCAGGAACTAGCAAGATCTGCAGTAAACTTAGCAGCAGCCTTTGGCTTTCTCTCACCTCTTCCTGCCTGCTTACGGTGAGGAAAATGAACTCTGGCACTGCAGACTACGGTAGGTGCTTCTGCAAGGGGGGAATGCAGGCACAGATAACCACGGACACACATGACCTCCTGTGCTCTGGGCTTGGAGTTGGCTGGCAGAGGAGGAGCTGTGAGCTGCAGTTATGCTGTCTTCCAGGCAAATTGGTATTATCATCATCATCAAGTGCAGCACTGCTTCACTCTCTGGCTTCCAAGTGAGACCTGGGTCATGCCAGGCTAGCACGGAGGAGGTGGTATCTGTCAGTTCCTGCCTGAACAGATACACCTTGAAGCAACAGTAGTCCACTGTCTGCCAAAGAAAAAACATTGAGCTGCTCTAGGGATAACTTTAAGCAATTTCTTCCATTATTTTAGGAAGGGTTGTAAAGCTTCCCAGGGCTAATTAATAGAAAGTGTCTCCAGACTGAAAGAGCTCCAAATGCATTCAGGATTGCAGGTCCAGACTCACAGGCGGGCTCCAGGGGCAGAGGGCTGTACTCTCTGTGATGCTAACTTGGCAGCAGCAGAGAGGGTTGGCACTTGGTGCACCTTTCACAGACTGTGAATAGTAAAAGGAGTTAAGGGAATATAGGAATAGAGGTGGACAAGGCTGGAGATGTGAGAGTGAGGAGCCAGAGCTTGAACACACGGTGCAGCTGTGTGAGGAGGAACTTCTTTACTTTGAGGGTGGCAGGGCACTGGAACAGGCTGCCCAGAGAGGTGGTGAAGTCTCCGTCTCTAGAGACATTCAAAACCCACCTGGACAAGTTCCTGTGCAACCTGCTCTGGCTGGACCTGCTCTGGCAGGGGGGTTGGACTACATGATCTCCAGAGGTCCCTTCCAACCCCATATCATTCTGTGATTCTGTGTTCCACAGATGCTAGAACTGCTAGTGCCTGTGGGCATTGCTTCCTCGGGATGAACGTTTCCTCATTCCTCACCTCCAGCTTCGGGTGGCTCTGCAGAGGCACCTTTGGAGTAGGGAGCAGCACGGACACAGCAATGCAACGTTGCTGAAGTCAGCACTCTTGGTTCTGGCCCAGGTTCCAGGCAGGTTTTGCAGTTTATGTGGCCACAGCTACACTGAGGCGTGTTTACATAGGCTGGCGGTGGCCATTGGGGCTGCATGGGCCACGTACCTGTGGTGGCATTGAGGCATCAGGGCAGCGATGGCTGGACCTTACCCTGCAGTGCAGAAACCTCAAGTTATGTACAACCATCCCCCTCTAGCGGTACTTTTCCCGTACAGTTGTAATGCCTTTGTGAAACTGGGGCTCGGTGTACAAATTTATTTTATGCATACAGCATGCTGTGACAAAATAGTGACGTGATAGAGGTTTAAACTGTTTGAGTCACTTCCAGTCTCTCTCGCCCTGCAGAGCAAGTCGCCATCGGAAGCTTCTGAGACGGAGTGAAATGAAAACTATGATCAAACGTGAACAAAGCTGCTGCTTGGGAATACACAGCTTTTCATTTTAAACACTAGTGCTTTTCTCATCTCCTCTGTGAAAGCCTTCAAGCCTTATTTGCCTCCCTCTCCACCCAGGTGTGGTGGGTTGATCTTGGCTGGATGCCGGGTGCCCACCAAAGCCACTCTATCACTCCCCTTCTCAGCTGGACAGGGGGAGAGAAAACATATCAAAAAGCTCATGGGTGGAGGTAAGGACAGGGAGAGCAGGCAGCAATTACAGTCACAGGCAAAACAGCCTTGTCATGGGGGTATTAGTTTAATTATGTCACAGTAGGGTAATGAGAAATAAAAGCCAAATTTTAAAACACCTTCTCCCCCGACCCCTCCTTTCTTCCTGGGTTTAATTTCAGGAAGAATTCTCTACCTTTTCCACCAAGCAGTACAGGGGAATGGGGGTTGCAGTCAGTTCATCACATGTTGTCTCTGTTGCTCCTTCCTCCTCAGGGGGAGGACTTCTCATACTCTTCCCCTGCTCCAGCCTGGGGTCCCTCTGTGGGAGGCAGTCCTCCATTGATTTCTCCAATGTGAGTCCTCCCCAGGGGCTGCAGTTCTTCACAAACTGCTCCAGCGTGGGTCTCTCACGGGGTCACAAGACCTGCCAGCAAACCTGCTCCAGCGTGGGCTCCATTCTCCACAGGGCCACAGGACCTGCCAGGAGTCTGCTCCAGGTTAAGCTTCCCACAGGGCTACAGTGTCCTTTGGGCATCCAACTGCTCCTGTGTGGGGTCCACCATAGGCTGCGGGTGCATATCTGCTCCACCATTAACCTCCATGGGTTGCAGGGGGACAGCCTGCCTCACCATGGTCTTCACCATGGGCTGGAGGGGAATCTCTGCTCCGGTGCCTGGAGCACCTTCTCCCCCTCCTTCTTCACTGACCTTGGTATCTGCAGAGCTGTTGCTCCCACATACTCTCACTCCTCTCTTCTGCTGTAATTGTGCAGTTGATTTTTTTCCCCTTCTTAAATATGTTATCCCAGAGGTGCTACCACCTTGGCCAGTGGTGGGTCCGACTTGGAGCCAGCTAGCATTGGCTCTGTGGGACACAGGGGAAGCTTCTAGCAGCTTCTCACAGAAGCCACGCCTGTGGCCCTCCTGATACCAAAACCTTGCCACAGAAACCCATTACACCAGGACACTTCCAAACACACCTTCAAATGTAAATCTAGCGTTGGAGGAGATCTGCCCCTTGAAACTATACTTGAGCATTTTACCAGCACTATTTATTGCCGTGTAACTTAAAGCATCTGACCCACATACTGGAGCACAGGCACCATATTTTACATGTGACAGCTGACATACACAGCTCATGCTCACATAGTTCCTCAGAGAGGACTGGAAAAGGTTAAAATTACAGCCAGCTTGTGCTGGGGGCCTCAGTTTGATCTTCCCACTAACTCGGGATTTTGAAATTGCGTACTCTGGAGGCAGAAGATAAAGCTTCGGCGAGGTTAGAAGAAAAATCATTACCTTTTTTTATCAAAAGATCATTAAAAACGTAACTCTGACTTTCATGTCATGTTTAGATAGTGCAGCAATGGCTTATTAGTTTGTGATCAATACACGGCATTCCTGCTTCTCAGACGTGGCCCGATTTGGAGACAATTCAGCCAAAGTTAAACTAGGCGTTTCTTGATGTTTTTGCATTGGCCCCTGCTCCTTTAAACACACACGTGTATGTGCGCGTGCATGTGTGTACAAGGAGGTGTGTGTGGAACGTACCTGCACAGGCAGGCAGGGTTAGAGGGGAAGGAACCTTTTTATTGCCAAGTCCTTTCTCAACTCACTGCTCCCATCAGCTGGGAGGTGGCTTAAGGGTGCAGGTAACACAGATGGTGTGTGGAAACACTCCGAAGGCTTTCCCTTTCCATGCAGAGGAGAAGGTAGCTGTGAGTGACACACACCCATGCATTGATTTTGCACAGCCAGTGGGGAGGATTGGGGCCACAGATAATAACTGACCAGCATGTCCTCTCCCATTGCTTACGGAGGACAAGCCAACGACTGAGGACTCCGTACTGTATTCCTTGGTGGCGTGGCTACACCCGTGGCATTTTGTACCTGTAAAATGCAGACAGGTTTCTCAGCTGACACTCAGGGCTGGGTGTTGGACAAGCGAAAGCGTGCGGTGCAGTCACCTGGTCCACTCTGGAGCGTGTCCTCCTCCTGGGAAGCCACCACTTGCCGCAGCCCAGTTGGGCATTAGGCAAGCACGGGAAAGATGTGTGTGCAGGGGGAGCAAAGTGAAGCTTACAACAGGAAAACCTGCAACTATCTGTGCTTAACAGCACCATACTGTTGCCCCATCCAATTTACAAAACTCCTAACAGACTTGCTCCTGCTCTTCCGAGCTCTTGCTTTTCGCTCTCATCTGCTCCTCATTTTGTCCTCTCGCTGAGCTCAGCATGCTTAAATACTTTCTCAGTGTCCTGGGTTGAGAGACATCGGACTAACTTTTCTTCTAATACTGAGGAAAATTGCACTTCTAGAAGACTCTAGTGTACGAATTTGTGAAAATATTTACTTTATAGCCAGCCAGGCTCTGTGGGATTCAAGGTCTTGGTGTTTTCGAGCCTTGCCAGGTGCAGGGACAAGGAAGAGCAAGGCCTGGGCATTTGACTCAGGCTGGCCAACAGGATTATTTCATACCATGAACATCACATTCAATATAAATTAGAAAAGTTTGCTGCGTAGCTCTCTCTCCCTTGATGGCAGCAGGTCCAGACAACTCTTTGCCCCGGTGCCAGACCCCTGAGGCCTTCCCTTCCTCCTGAAGCCATTGCGCTGGCAGTGTCTGACATTTGCTGTCCACTGCTGGGAGTGCACAGCTTCCTACTGATAAAACTGGCTGAGTATAATTCTTGTCTATCTTATATCAGTATTGGGATTAATACTGGTTCTTTAGTATTATTGTTAATTATTTAGTCTTAGTCTATTAAATCTATTTATATTTCAACCCTTGGGTTTCCTTCTCTTTCCTGATTCCCCTTTCCGGGCAGGGAGGGGTCATCAGGTAATAGAATAATTGTCTGAATGACAATAGAGTGTTATGTTTTTTTCTCAAACCATAATACTCAGACATTCCTGTCACCTGCAACAGCCCCATCTCCTGTGCTGTCTACACTGAGCCCTCTCTTGGAGTCCAGCTAAGCAAGCAGCTCGCACCTCTCACAACGAGATTAAAACAGAGGTTTCTGCGTTATTGAATGATGCTGGTGGGAAGGGAGGTGTTGAACAGATACAAGTCGCTGCTCTCCTCCATCTTGCTGCCTGTGAACTGTGCCAAGTCCCTCTGGAGGCCACAACACACCTTTCTGATGATGATGTGAATCACACACCTCTTCATTCCTTTCTTGCCCCTCATCTTGGCTTAGGGCAAAGTCCTCAGGCAGCGCAAAGGGCAAAATTTAAGTGATGTCTTATTTTGCAGTGTCCGGTTGCCTGTGGCCAAGAAGCCCAGGACCAGGCACAACAACAATGTACCTACTTGTGTAGGCACATAGCTGACCATTAAATAGCAGACTGGCCACCTGGGGTTTCTACAAGCAGCTTAGAACCATCACACATAACTAGCAGTTCAAGCTTATGTATAAATTTCACAATTTCCTGCAGCCCCATCACATGAACCACATGAGCCACATGTTTCACGGCCAGGCTGGATGGGGCTTTCAGCAACCTGGTCTAGGGGGAGGTGCCCCTGCCCATAGCAGGGACATTGGAACTAGATGATCTCTAAGGTCCCTTCCAACCCAACCCATTCTACGATTCTGTGATTCCATATGCCCATGCCAGAGCTTCTTGCTCGAGTGGCACCCTGGCACCTTCACCGCTCAGCCTCAGCACGACCATGGGGCCTCTAACTGACTCCCTGACTCCCAGGTGCCAAATGCTGTAGCACTGCATGTCATAGTGCAAAGGCAGGGATCACACCTTCCCCACCACCCCCACCCCTATTCTGATGCTGCTTAGCAGAACAGAGGGAGGGGACAGAGGTTTTTTTTGCAAAAAGCAGGAAATCCCTGGGTCAGCTTTTAGTTCACTGGGGTACAAAGAGAAATGATTCAGTGTCAGCAACTTTCCTCTTGTTCCTCCTTCTCCTGACTCAGGCAGAACTTTGGAGAGAACTCTTCCATAGACACAAGCCATCTCTTCATTGGACAGGGTTTTGTTTAACATCCTTAGTCGGTCAGGATGAGTTAGCGGCAAACAGTAAATACCAGCTGCCCCCTCCGTCCCTGCCTGAGCCATGCTTGAAATGACCTGTGTCACAGCAGAGAGGCAGGACCAGCAGGTAAGTTTTATGCCATCTGCTGTCAAATTTGGATGATAGGTTTTGTTTAAGAAATCTGCCCGCAGGCACTGGCATGGTTTCAGCATTTGTTTTGCTGGTAAGACCCAATGCACATAAAAGACTGGAAGCACCTATGGACTTGTTGCCTTGGCAAATGGTGCTCTAAGGACAGTCAGATACTACAGCACGTATGGTCACGGCTCACCTTTGAAGACAAAGAAGTGTCATTTTTTTCATGAAACATGGTAAATGGCATTTCTAGATCTAGAGCAGGTGTGACTCCCTGGATTATAAAATCCGAGGATTTACAATCAATTCCTTTTTCTGAGAAAAAAACATGTGCTTGAGTTCTGCCCTCAATAGGATGTGGGAAGCAAATGTGTCATCTAGCTCAGTCTTACACCATCAGACAGAGTTTTTTTCCTGTAAGCTTGACTGGAATTCTGAATTCCTTGAACTGGGAAGTTATGTAGGTGATGAAGGGTCAATGAGAAACAGAGCCATAGTTAAATTGTTCAAAGGTGTTCCAGGCTTCGCTGGCAGTCAGGTCAAGTTGGAACAAAGGACGAGTGGTGAAAAGGTACCTGGCAGAGAGCAGTGGGGATTTCAGTCACAGAGAAAGTGAAGTCTCTTAGTAATAGTCAAAGGCTAAGTAATGCGATATACGCTGGAAAAATTAGAGTTCTTTGGATTGCTCCAATGGAAGAGGAACAGGGATGGAAAACAGGGGAGTACTTGGGCTTGAGATGAGTGCCCAGGAGAGATGGTAGCTAGAGGCAATAAGCTGCAGGCACCAAAGTGCACCTTTTGGCAGGTAAGGTGTGAAGGAAGGAATGCTAAAGGCTCCACACAACCACTGATGGCAGATGCTAGAGGAAGAGGGAGGAAATGCTAGAGGGAAAAGGTGTGGCTGTGGAAGCCAAGAACCTCTGGGAGGGTAGGAGTGACTGATGTGTCCCCAGGAACTCAAGAGAGGAAAGGATTAGGTAGGGTGGCCTGAAGAGTTTCCCCATGGAAAGGATATCTGGGAAGACAAAAATGTGAGGAAAATTGCTGGGAAAACATGAGAGTAAGGTCATTATGTTCCTTTGGTAAGCACTCAGCACAGTGCTGGGACAAGACTGTCACAGAGACAGGTCCTGCAGTCAGCACCAGAGCCCAGATCCAGAACCAGTAGATGGCCTGTTTGTGGATTTCCCCATCTTCTGGCAGGAGCAATGGGAAGGTTGACTCGCGGAAGTGTCCTGGCCACCTCCAGCCAGCACCTGCTGGAGCAGCAGTTGTGCATATTTGCTCTGTAAAAGGGGAAGCACGTGTGTTAACTAGCCAGAAAACTGTTCTGAAATAGGAAGTGTGTAGGATATGCTGGTAGTTATTTCTGCTTTCTCATCAGCCTGGCAAATACAGAAATCCGGGGGATTGAGGTCAGGAGCGTCCAGCCTGTCTAACTCTGCTACAGACCTTGTGCTGGACCACTGGGACCTCCTGAAGAAGCCCCTACTACAGTGCTATACAGCACAGAGTGCTAGGTGTCTTTGAAGGCATTTAGAGAGGAGCCTGGGACACCCAGATCCCCCACTTTAAGAGGGGTGGTTGATGAGTGGTGCTGTTGACTAATAAATTGATGAAACATAAGGGAATGAACTTTCTCTTCACCATGGGGAACAGACAGGGCATCTTCAGGCTTTTCTGTGCATTTCATCCCTCCTGAAAAAGTCTGTCTCCATCACTGTTGTGTCCCTTAGGGTTAAAGAAAGATGCTCCTCTGCTGAGATACCTAGATTTGGGGTGTGCTTCCAACTATACCATCAACTTCCTCAGGGCTGTCTCAGCCTCAGCTCCACCCTGCTTCCATTTTGCTATCTGAAAAACGATGCAAACACTCTTCTCCAACTGCTCATCTAATCAGATTATCCTACTTCAGTGACTTCTCCATCTTTTGTCATGCTTCCAAGTAGCCTGTGGGCTTTGCTTCAGCCACAGACCCACAAACATTCTTCTAGCATGATGTAGCATGATGCTAATTTCATTCCCAGCTGAGAAGCAACCTGGCCACGTTAGTGCTGTGGGGGGAACACTGCTATTACAGCCAGATGCTACTAGGGTCTGAGTTAGCTTAAGGAATCCTCTGTTACGGGAGAAGATATACCCTCTGTGCTGTGTTAGCACATAAACTACTACTCGTGTTCTTTTGTCTCATCCATTAAATGTGTAGGAGGCCATGAAAATACACCCTCTTCCAGTAAAACCATTCCCGCTTTGATTTAGTTTCACCTTCTGAGAACCCGGGGAGGGTTTACAGCTTGCTTGATTTACAGTAACTGCTGGACCGAGGTGAGAGCACCGTAAAATGGGACCCAGTTCCAGGTGAGGCAAATAAATTCTCCTTCCTCACACCACACTCCTTGACGTGGAACGGCAGCGTTTCAGCAGAGTCACTGACTTGCTCTGAAGTGCCCGCAACACCGCATTCCTTCTGCTTCACGCCAGGCACTGTGATTTCTTCCAGGGAATGCTTCTTGGTGGTGTCTCCTCAGGCAGGTCTTTTCCAAGGACCAGCCTCTGCTGCTCTACAGGACTTTTCTTCAGGCTGGCGTTTGCTTCCCTCCCCTTTATAACATCCTCCTCAGGGTCATCCTCGGGTTATGGAATAGCATTCTCACATATAGAAACCAGTCCCTCTGCAAAGTATTTTATTATATTATCTGGTTTACCATCAGGAGCACATCTCAGGAAGAAATTAATCTGGGCTGCAAAGAGGTAAAAACAGTGTTTCACTTTCTAGTGAATAAAACAGGCCTAGGAGAAGAAGAGCTGGTAACATTGGAGGTTTACCTCTCAGTTTCATTTTGCCTCTCTGGATAACTGGAAAGGCCTTGACTAAAATAGCAGAGAAAAGAATCCAAGAGGAACTGCTCCCGCTGTGTGGGGAAGCAAGGCAAGTCACATTGTTTCAGATAAGTGACACAGGGACAGCGGAAGCAGCTGCCAAAAATCAGTCCAGCTCAGCTCCTTCAAATGTCCACTGTCCAAACAGCTCTGGGTGCGTCCAGATGCTGCACCGTTGGCAGCATCAGCAACACAGTGCTGGGGCACAGGACGGGCACTTGAATAGTCATGCTTCCAGATAAGAGCTGACATTGCAAGATGCTCTGCAAGCATTTCATCCTGTTCCCTGAGCTCTCTCTTACAGTGAGCATCTGCCCATCGTTCCGGCTGAATTCCCTATTTCCAAATCCAGGCAGGCAGCTAGAATCAAGCCACTAGGGCCATTTTGGGCCTGAGAAGGAGACAACCTCCAGCCAATGGAAAAATTTTTACTGGAAAGGAGCATCAAATTAGGGCCTCCATGAGATTGGAGGTTTTTTTACTCAGTTCCTCCTTAATCCCGATTTCGCATCTTTTTATGCAATCCAGGCCATCAGCCTCTGGCTGCCTTTGCGCTGCACCAGGCTGCATAAGCCTTTCCTGTAACTCTGCTCCCTAGCTCTCCTTTCCCTCCTTGGGTGATTAGATTTCCCTTAATGACCTCCTCAGACTCTTCAGGCCATGGTCAGGCAGATACGCAGTGCGTGAACAAACATGGCACTTGCACGTGCAAAATGCAAGGGTCTTGTAGCTTTGTTCAGAATGGCGAGGGAGGGCAAATCCTCTAGACCAAAGGACGCCACTAGTTATGCCAATACTGAACCACATAACTACGACTAGAGAGAAGACTTCAGGTGTTTTTCAGAGTATTCAGATTGCTGGCCTAGAAGAAAACTGTATCAAGCAGCAGCCACAGAGCAAATGTGGGGAAATGTGGTAAATTTCCTTTTAAAAAAAATTGAAAACATGACAATAGGTGCATCAAGAGGTAAAAGACTCCCGCTGAAGGAGTCTGTGTACTCTCTGTGCAAAACCAAGCAAAATATCATTTCTCAGAAAACATGTAGATATTTTTTTCTCTTAAAGCCAGTGGGTGTGACAGGCACCCCTGGAATTATATGCACCCATAAAACTACTTAATTACTTGATGTACTTGCTTGCAGTTGCAACAAGACCTGTATTTGTGAGTCCATACTACACCTGGCAATTAGTGTTATTCTATTATTTACAGTAACAGCTGTATGATGTTTCACAAAAGATTCTGGCTGCAATGCAGCGTACAAAGTCTTAGCGAAGCACTTCCACCTCCAGACAACTCACAACTGAAACTAAGAAGAAAAATACAATAAAAGAAAAATAAAATAAAATAACTAACTAGCGGAAAAGCGGATAAAATCATTAGCAGCACGAGAGGGGCATTGTTACTGTGTTCCTTTGGAAAACTGCTCCTGTGGAAATTAATAATAAAACTGTTTTGACCTGAATTCTGCCTGTGGAGGGAGGCAGGCAGTTAACTAGGAATAGGCTTCTCTGCCTCTGGTGCCCGCAGCACCTCTTCCTCCTCTTTTTTCAGTGATGTTGGTGTTTGCATTGCTGTTTCTCGCTCCCTTCTCCCCCACTGATGTGGTGTTCCCTTTCTTAAATACATTTTCTCAGAGGTACCACCATCTTGGCTGAGGTGCTCAGTGGTGTCCCGTGGTGGGTCCGTTGGAGCTGGCTGGAAGCAGTTCTGTCTGGCATGGGGCAGTCCCAGCCTCTTCACACAGGCCACCCTGCAGCCCCCTGCTGCCAACACCTTGCCACCTACACCCAGCACGCTGCTCTAGAAGTTTCTTAGAAATGTAAGGACAGTGAGTAGAAGTGCTCCTGCTCTAATCCACCCTCATGCTTGCAGACCGAGTCCTTGCCTAGAGGTGAAGTGCTGAAAGTTGAAAGCGGTTTTCTTTCCTAGCCTGGTTGCTTGCTTCAGGTGAAACTGGCTGAGGAGCTTCTTGAACCTGTAAAACCATTATTTTTTTTCATTTGTGCCACATGAAGCCCCAATGAACAGAGAAACCCCAGAACTAGGAAGCATGTAACAACTTTCTGATCTCTCCAATGGGGTGCTCTTAATATTTTGAACTTGGTGTTCTCATTTTATGCTTTGTTCTCCTCTCCTCACCTGCTACCTCCAGCTTTCAGCAAGGAAAAGATCAGCTGCCTGTTGCCAGGTCCTGTGTAAGCTCACCCCCGTGCTAACGCTCACGGTACGAGCAAGCTCACTAACTCTTCCACTGAGGTATTTTTTTCTGTGGCCGAGAACAGCTTACCTGCTCACCCCTCAGAAGGGAGATTATCATCTCTTACTCAGGATCACCAAACGGATGCTGACGCAGGGTAAGACGCGGTGAGAAAGAGCCTCCTTATGCAGCTGACTGTATTTAACGTTACGCAACAGTAAATTCCCATCCGAGTTGGGTGCACGACTAACTGAATCACATGAAAGGCCTTGCTGTAGGGATTTTTCTGCTTACGAAGGAGCTCACTTGAATAATCCTTCTGCGGGATAACCTGCAGGGCGACTGAATCCATCTTTTTCATTATTCATGAATTTAGAAGAGCTGGTTCTTGGCTGTGCTTTTCCCCAGTGTTCAAGTCTCACTAAACAGTAGTGGTGTGCAGGAGGCATCAAGTTTGAGTTTCGGGCATCTCCCTGTCTTTATCTCGATCTACAAGCTCTTCCATCTTATTTTCTCCCACTGTCCTCTTGAGGAAGGGGAGTGAGAGAGAAGCTGGGTAGGTACCTAGAAGCGGGCCAAGATCAACCCACCACAAGCTGTTGCATAAATCTGTTTAAAAGAAAACTAAAATCCACTGGTTCACATTAAGCATTTATCAGATTTTCACATTAGCATCTGCCTAAAACTTGCAGACAGGTTTTTTGTTATAGTGCTTTTACGGATTTCATAGATTTGTCAGAATTGGAAGGGACCTCTAGAGATCATCTAGTCCAACTCCCCTGCTAAAGCAGGATTGCCCAGAGCACATCACTCAGGACTGCATCCAGGCGGGTCTTGAAAATCTCCAGAGAACGGGACTCCACAACTTCTCTCGTCAGCCTGTTCCAGGGCTCTGTCACTCTCACTGCAAAGAAGTTCTTCCTCATATTTGAGTGGAACTTTCTATGTTCCAGCTTGTGCCCTTTGCCCCTCATCCTATTGCTGGAAACCACTGAAAAGAGTCCGGCTCCATCATCCTTCAACCTACCCTTTAGGAACTTGTAAACATAGATGAGGTCTCCCCTCAGTCTTCTCTTCTTGAGGCTAAAGAGCCCCAGCTCTTTGAGCCTTTCCTTGTAAGGGAGGTGCTCTAATCCCTTAATCATCCTGGTTGCCCTACATTGGACTCTCTCCAGTAGTTCCCTGTCTCTCTTGAGCTGGGGAACCCAGAACTGGACTGAGAGAAAGGTTTTGTACTTTACCACCTTTTCCTATTTCCAAAATCCGACACGTAGGCAAGGATTTCCAACAGTCATTTACTATCTATACATTATTTGCAGAATTACACAGAAGAAAAAATTTTATATTGAAAAATATAATAATAAAAATCTTACATACAGGGGCAAAACAAAAGGCTGCTCACAGAATTAACATCCAGTCTTTCTGTCCCAGTTAAGATGAAACTCCTTTAGGATGAGTTTTCAACAATGATATTAAAGTCTTCTTTTTCTTTTTTTTTTAACCCCCCAAAAAGGAGACACGCAATAAAAATAGTAATGTCTAAAACAACATTATTTAATTCTTAAGACAGGCACCTGAAGATTTGGCATTGAGCATCTTCTGAGATCAGCAGAGGAATCCAGTTTCATGGAGGCACCAGCGATGGAGCGTCTGAAAGCGTCCTCCGAGCTGCGATCCGCAGACATTTGGGGCAGCCTCCAGATTTGAAGCACGCTTTGTGAAAGCATGTTTTGCACTCTGTTTATACATACAAGCGGTTTTAGCATTCAGGAACAAAAAATAAATTAAAAAATGAATCAATAGCTGTGATCCTTGTAGGATGTTCTATCCAGTTCACCCAAGTATAAAAGTAAACAGAAGCAGTGCAAGGCTGGGACAACAAAAAAAAACACTGTAATAACTATGACTAAACATTTTGGTGAGATTCTCAGGATTTACAGTGAATGTCAGCAAGATCTGATATAGCAGCAGTATAGCACTGTCGCAGGCTTGCTCTCATGTGTAGACCCAAGAAACAGCTTCCCCCGGCAGCCATAATTATGTTCAGGCAAGTTTTTCTCTCTGAATTCACTGATAAAAGATGGCTGCCACAGGCTGGTTTCCAAAGACACATGCTATCCGTGGTTTTCAAATACACATGCTTTCACTGAGCCAAGTTCTCAACGTTTTTCTAAAATAAGTCTGAACAGTTTTACCCACCAACATCCTCCCAGGGAAGAAATAAAAATGTTTGGTTTGGAACATACCTGTGCATCTTTTGCATTTGGCGATCTGATGGGGAAAGAGCAGATCTGCACTCTGACAGAACTCACAGATAAACCCCTTCGCTTGACAGAGCTACAAAGGACAGCAAAAAAGTTGATTTACTTCTTTTAATCTAAAAAAAAAATAATATGCCAGCACTGATATACCTCCCACTAGCAGCTGCAAGGACACTGAGAGCCCTGGCTTTTTCTTACCTCACAACCATCCACATGGGAGGTGGAGCTCTTCAGAATGTCTTTAAGCAGGGGCAGTAACTGCCCTCGTTTGATCTTCACCAGATCATCCAGTGAGAAGAGATGTGGCTCCTCTGTCAGATGGCTGGGGACCTGTTCAAACTCTTTCAGTACACTGCAAAAAGAAAGAAAAAACAAATCAAGGTATAAAAAGCTGGTTTTCAAGTATATTTGAAGAATAATCCTCTGTCACTTCTCTACTCACCCAAGGGTCATACAAGGCAAGTTCATGCTAAATGCTACCTCCCCTCCCAATTTGAGAAAGCATTAACAAAAACTGAAGGGTTTGGCATTTAGAATAAAATGTCTGCTTTAAATGTGCATTCCTCATGCCCTGGAGCTGCCATGCACAGTTACTCTACCAATTCTTAAAAAATGTGTAAAAGGCTCTCTCCTACCTCAGGAACAGTAAGTAAAATCCCACATAGTATCTAACACAATAAACTAGGGTTATTTAAGGTTTTTTGGAAAGAGAACTTTGAGGGGTCTTTCTTTTACCCTGCATAGGTCACTATTGGGAGAAACTGTGTTCGTACTAAGGGGGTAAACACTGAAAATACAGTTATTACTTTTAAAATATTACCAATGTAGAAGGTACAGTGAGGATCCTAACGCTTATTTCTATAATGGAATCAGAGGTGGTTGTCCAGAAGAGAGACATTAAAATCCATTTCTATTTCATTTTGGTGAACGGCATTGATGCATAAAAGAGGTCCATGTGAAAGAGAGACTAGAACCTACTTTTAAAGCATATTTTGCTTATGTATGTTTTTAAAAATGTCAAGTCACATATCTACCTATTAGTTATGCCAATAGTTATGGAAGGTGAACAATAAAAAAAATCTTTAATTTGCAGCAACAAGCAAGGTCATGTTTTGGTATTTATCACTTTTGGTTACTACTTTCATCTGAATATGTTTATAAAATAAACTGAACTGAGCAATATAACAGATTTCTGGAAGGTATCTTTAAACCCTCAAGGAATACATTTGTTAATTTTTTTTTTAAAGACAAACCATCTCAGAGATATACATCTTTGACCTTTTAAGAATGAATGAGAACCTAAGAGAGACAGAGTAGGAAAAAATATACACCTAACAAGAATCATTCAGCATTTAAAACCAAACGGCTAAGTATGTTACAAGAAACAGAAAGCTACCACATAAAACCTGTTCAGATTGTATATTAGGAAAATTTTTTTTACACTGAAAGGGTTAAGCTTTGGAATGGGCTCCCCAGGGAAGTGGTTGAGGCACCATCCCTGGAGATATTTAAAAGATGGGTTGACACAGTGCTTAGTGACATGGTTTAGTGATGTCTTTTTTATCAGAGTTAGGTTGATGGTTGGACTAGATGATCTTAAAGGTCCCTTCCAACCTAGACAATTCTATGATTCTGTGTTCTTCACTCAACATTTGCAGAATTTTCTCTAATGATCATATGAGCTCATTTAAAACTGCACTCAAATGTCTCTAGAGAAGAAGGCTCTATAAGCACCTTTGGTACATTTTAATAAGCTATTTTTCATGCACAATCATGGCCCATACCTTTCACCAAACCTGCAGGTCTTCAAAAGCTTTTTTAAATGAAAAAGCTGTTCTTGCACCTCCTAAAAGATGCAGAGGAAAAAACAAAACAATTATTAAATGAAAAACAATTGCACTTATATATTCACAAGTGAGTAACACCACTATGAGTCAGCAACCCTTGTCAGCACATCAAGCCACACCTAAAAATAGGAACTTCACACTCAGCACATAACTAAACAAATTGATTTTCTAATGCATGGAAGGCCAAGTCAGGCAAAAGCTACTTTTACTCACTGACAGGGGAGACAATTCCTAATGCCATGAATGGCTCCATGTCAGCACACCAAGACACTAGACCTAAACCAGTGTAAGAATAAATGAGTATCTCCTCAGCCAAGAAGGGAGTGTATGGCAACTTGTAACCTTCAGCACAGTACCCTTCCTCGAGCTGTAGGAAGTACAGCCCTTAGATGAGCCATGGGTGTTTTTCTCTAATGGCCCACAAAATTAAGGAGCTATTCAAAACTTCTGGAGCTTTCTGACCATCAATTGCCAAGGAGAGGTAAATATTTACTGCAGGAGACCAGCTCCCTCCCATGAAATAAAACTGGAAACCAATAAGGAAATGCCTCCCAAAGACAAGGAGGGAAATGAGAACTCTGACAGAGGTTGGAAACTCCTCCCTCCTTCTTTTCACCTGAGGAGACAGAGGGCAAGGCCAAGGNAAATATGGCTTGTTGCAAGAATTAAATTCTTTTCCATTTCTTAAGGTGGCATCAGTTCCAAGGGCGAGGAGAGAAGGGGAAATCTACATTTGCAATGGAAAAGGCAACTGGACCTGTAGCAGCACAGGGGATTAGCCAGTCTGCCTTCTGTGTGCATTGAACAGCACTTTATGAAGAGCGAGACAGCAGTTTCCCCAAACACAACTTGTTTTCTCCACCCTTTCTGAAAACCTACTACCCATAAAATATCAGCAAGGGAGTGGGGAACCTCTTAAGAATTTTCTCCCGGTAGTCTCACAAAATGTAATTTTTAGGAGTCCAGCTAAGCATGCTGCCACCGTAACACCAAACAGTATGTGTATCATCACATATAAAAGTGCTCATCCCACGTTGATCAGGATGTGCCAACAGAGGGGAAGAAGATGCCATCTGCTTTCTAGCCAAGCTGGTGACAGACATCACAGAAGGCTGTGCCGTGCACTAGCTCTAATCTTAGCTTCTGTTAAATCACCCATGCTCCTTCCATCAGCAGGTTTTAGACAAATCCTCTATGCTGTACTAAATAACAACACCCTTAGACTTACTTGACTGAAGGGTGAATATTAAATATAATCTGTGATCTTGGTGGGGCCCAACCAGAAGATCCTCTTAATTTGGATATGATCTTTATTTCTTCAGCCAGATTCAAGCTGGACTCGAGCTCTCTTGGAATGTCTTCTTTCAGCACAGACTATTGGGAAAGACAAGCTCATGAACACCCCATCAGCTGGACATATGTTAAATGCTACGAAATATCTCCCTTTATACTCCAGGATTTTAAAGTTCCGTTTTCACCTGCATGCAGTCCCCCCTCAGTTAAACTCCCTCATATCAGTCCCAGAAGAAAGTACATCCTTATTGTTCACATCTGCACATCAGCGCTTAAATGTGCTAAAGCGAGAAGAAATTTTCTAAAAATTTATCTAAAATGAACTCACAAACTGTAAGTACTTGTCTGTGTTTCATTTTGGGTTTTAGTTTGGTTTTGTTGGTTTTGTTGTTTTTTCTTTAAAATACAGCTTCCCCCTTTTGCCTGAGCAAAGCAGCTGCAATGAGACAATGATTATTTGGGGAACCGAATAAAGAGCCTGCTGTTTTCGGCTCAGACTCACTCTCTGCTTAGACGAGCTCAGGCAACCAGGCAGTTGAACTGCAGAGTCTGTCTGCAACCAGTGCCTTCTGAAAGCTCTGCACAACTCCTGAGCCGTTGCTTCAGCAGAATTGCTGCCGGGTTCGAAAGATGATCTGGAAATTAAGCAATACAGACAGTGAAAAATAGCAGCACGTCATCAGCAGCTCCGCTGCCTCTTCTGCATCCTTGAAAAAGCTTTCTCCCATCCCTTCATTCCTATCCCCTCGCTTTGATACACCCAGGCCCTCGCAGAGCCGCAGCCGCCACCCTCCAGCGAGACTCCGGGACCAGAGAAAGGCTCTGCCAAGCAAGCACCACAGACAGTTTGCTGTCGAGCAGCATTCCTTCCCCTTCCTGGGGAGGACCACATTTAGCACTCCCACATCTTTCCCCGCCCTGGACGAGAGAGTCATCAGAAAGCTGGTCCAACAGAAAAGGCAGTGCAACCGGGCTATTCTACTAAAGATACAAAAAATTACCTTTCATCTGGGATGACAGACAGATTTTCAAGGTCTTCAAGTTCTGTGGGTAAAGGAGAAAATTTTATCAAGCCATCTAAGGAACAAAGCTTCTGTGACTCAGCACTGTTTTAAATCTACCTTCTTTGTTACCACAGTGTCGGTTTCGAATATATTCAACTTTACAACACCCTTGCTGGATGTGGGAAATAACCTCAGCCCTGGTTGTAAAACAGGCATAGGGAGTCTTATCTCCTCTACAGATCTCTGACATCCACTGATGATGAGTACTCCTTAACAGCTAGGCATCACATCACCACCATCAGCCTCGCCTCAGGGGTGGGCTAATCAATAAGGAGATAGTCCAGGCCCAGCCACAAGGAACTAGACATCAGTATTAATATACAGAACTGAAAAAAATCAAGACACTGGCAGATATTTGGAGACACCAATGACAAACATGCCAGCTATGAACAAGTTATTAACAGGTGAGATGAATGGAATTAAAGCACACAGTTCTTCATTATTTTTTATATTGACAAAATATGCTTAGGCAATCAAGGTGTTCACATTTGTTGCATTAGTTTAAGCCATGTATATTGTTCTGAAGACAAATGCCTCCCCGTTCATACATGTAAAAATAAGTCTTGCTACTAGAAAGGAAATTTTGGGAGCTAGTTCTTCATTCCTAGATTAGGGAAAGAGGAAGTGAAAAAATAAGCGAATCTCTAAAACCAAAGGGAGCAATAAAAAAAAGCATCCATTAACATGAAAAAAAAAAAAGATATATTAAACGTTGCTCAGGCTACTTTTAGGGGTTTCTATTTTTGTACATGTGGAAACCAGAAGGTAACCAAAGAAACTGGAGAGAAGCAGAGCACTGGTGAGTCTAAGGGGACAGTGTGCTCTAGTCCTGAAGCAGAGAGAGGGCTGCCCAAAACCTAACCAATGTCTCTAATCGGGAAATTATAATCTCCTAAATTCTCTCAAACAATGCTGCTACAGTTGCCCAAGGCCATGCCAGCTTCAAACTTTGCTCACCCACATTAATTTAATCTTTTAAGGGTTTAATCCTTAGGCATAATTTCAGTCCCTCAAACCAGAAAATGTATTCTTTTGTAGAACCCTGCATCACTCTGGTATTTCTCCATGCATTCTAATAAGGAGTCATGCATACATGGCTCCTTCCTTTCTCTCATGTTATTTCTCCTGTGGTAACATCTACTAAGTCAAGAGATATTCCAAACAATGCAATAGTTTCAGATGCTAGAATAGATAGAGCTGTTTCTGCGGTTATAATTTAAAAATCTTACCAATAATTACATATTCATCCTCTGAGTCACTGTGGCAACGAAATCTAGTAACCTCATGATGTGATGGTAGATGCAGTGGGGAGCTGACAGGCAGCAAAGCACAGCCTGTCAAGAACAAAGACAACACCAGTGAAACTGCCCTGGCATTTATAGAGTAGTTGCAATTATACTTATGTTTTTCATTGCTTACCAAAACCTTAATACACAGCCTGTATTTACAGAGCAATTTTATTTATTTTTATACACACACAGAAAGCCAATTCCTGTGAGTCTGTTGTACAGCCAGTCCCTCAGCTTCTTAGGAAGAAGCTTCTAGAGATTAAACCAAAAGGTTTTATACTATTAGTGGTCTCCCCTTCTCACCTGCAAGCACACCATTCACTTTTCCCACAAGTTATGTCATTTAGACTTTAGACTTACATTCCGTCCCTAAGATGCTTATTACTCAAGAGACTAAAATCTACTTAAAAATGCATGTGCTGACTCAAGCATTACAGTGCCAGGAGCATTTATTTGCTCAAACTATACGTGAATGAATACTTTGGATAGTTTCACTTAAATCAATCGTGTGGCCTGATCTCAGAAGGGGAGAGCCAGGCTTCAAATCCTGCAAAAAAGGGATTTAAGCACAGAGAAAACAGCTAGCGACAGGCACACTCTATGGACAGTTGTGCTTGACATGTGGCACTTCAACCTTACGTTTTCTTTTTAATGTAAAAAAAATAAAAAGCCATTAATTATAATAAATAAAACACAGATGTAAGCATTCAAAAGGAAGAATTTGAGCCAGAGCGAAAACACTTGTGGCATAATGATCCTCAAGCAACACAGCTCTCGAGAGACTCAAAGAAGGTAAAAGGGGACTTTGTTCCAAGCAATGCCCAAACTCATTTAGCATTTTCTTGCACAAAAACAAACAGCAAAGGCTGTCAGAAAAGTTTGCATTATATACTAAGTAACTTGCCTTCATAACCACTGTCTGAAGAGGCAACAGAAGAATCAGACTTCTTCACTCCAGGATAAGAAGATAACTCCGAATCAGTGTGATAGCTGCCATCTGATCCACTGGTTTCCTCCACACCCCAGGATTCCGCTTGTTGGCTTAGGATATTACATTTCATTTTTTCTAGTGATGCTATAATCATGTCTGCAACAAAAAAGTGTGCGTTTTCCTGGACACAAGATTGGAACACTCATTAGTACACGGCATATTTGATATTTACCTAAGATGAAGTGAGATACATAATTTTTCCTTGTACTTTTTCAACTCAAGAAATGAAAACATGAGGCTATCTCACCTTTCATTTAAACACACACACACACAAACCCAACACCCCAAGGGCAATTTAGAGACAACATGCAAAAGGCAACTGCCCAGATAATTGTCTCACCCTTAATTGAAACATACAATTTACTTTTATCTTGCCCATCTATTAGATAAAAAGAAAGTTGGCCACATGCCTAACTGATGAATATGTATGCAATTTAGGGATGCAGTCTTCTAGTTACACTGCATTATTTAGTATGCAACTGCGAATCCATGTAACCTATTTAACAGGATTTAATTTCAAACCCGTGTCTACAAGCAATTTTGAACGCACACTAACGTGGACGGGGCCAGAAGAGGCAGGCTTTGAAGGGACTGTAGATTTAGAAGGTACTGGTGGCGGGTGGTACAGAAGCTAGTAAAATGCTTTTGTTGCTTTTGTGTGTTAAGAGTTACAGCAGTGAAGTAGGGAATATGCAATGAGATAGCTTACATGGTCAACTCAAGGCTGCACGTAAAGTCTGTGATAAGGGTAAGTGGGAACCTAGCTCCCCTGGGGTTCACACTACCTTACATAAAAGGTAGCTGTTTCAAAGCTTCACTGTAGCATTTCCCCGCCAGACAACTGCTCCCCATGGTGTCCCTTACCATCCTGCCTTCCCTGGTGACTCATTCTCCAGGAGAAGGGAATTTGTAAAGCCACCTCCAGCACCTCCGAGACATCTGGACAAACCTGGGGCTCCCTGCCCCAGTGTCACTGCTGCATCCCTTGCTTCCTGTGGTCTATCAGAGCACCCCACCAGTCCCACCTGCACAGCCTCCCAGCCCAGGCTCAACTCAAAAGTGGAGACTCATCATGGAGAGATAGGTGCGTGGACAGAAACGCAGAGACGCACAGAGGACTGTCCCCCTCTCCCCTCAACTGCACGTTTGCATTGTGCAAAGCTAAACCTCCATCTAAGAGAACTACAGCAGTATCTAAGGCTAGAGATTCTGAGTGCAGAGTAATTAAAGCTTCATAAAAAGTTGCTTAGGATCAGAAAATTGGACCGCTCAACGTCAGTATTCATGACACCCCTTACAACCCGTATGGGAAGCATGAAGAAAGACATCAGTGTTTAGAAATAGCTAAATCTTACGGAGCACAATCGATATCACTGCTTTCTTATTGTCCATAGCCAGACACATTTAGAAGAGATTCATTTCAACATTAGAGAGAGCCCTCAAGTCCCCGTGGGTGTTTGAAGAGACTTTTATCTCTTCCCTAACACTGATTAACATCACTTGCTTGCTGCACAGTTTCTCCAGAGACAACTTTCAGTGAACTGTTGGGAGATAAAGACTGTGTATTCTTTATCTGAAGATTTAAATCAACGTGTTGCTTGAAGATTTAAAAAGTTTGTGCAGCACTGGTTAACGCCAAGTTATAGCCCATGGTATACAGGCCTGTCCCGCCAATAAAAGCAGTTGTGAGTGTATCTGAGAGAACTGCATTGCAAAAAGATGAGAGAGGATACAGGCACTCCTGCAGTCAGCATGACTATCAGCTTTCAGCTCTGCCTCCTGCTAGGTCCATCACCCTAGGAAGCAGTCCCAACTCAGCAATCACCAACCTCTTTCTCATTTCTCTTCCCTCCTACTCGCATCAGTGGAAAGTCCCTCTAGATTATCTGGCCCATGTCCTTCCTGGCAGAGGACTACAACTCTAAGACTTGCTGACACTACTTGTACCTCAGCTTTCAGTCTCTTAAATTTCAAAGAGATTATTTCACAACATAAAAGTGGTTTTAGGTTTGGGGCTTTTCTTTATTTGGGTTTCTTTTTAAAGGCAGCCTCACTCATAACGGACTAAGCTCTTGATATCTTTTAACCTGTAATCACATCAGCCCCCAATCATCTGCGCAGGAGAAGCAGCTGATGCCATCTAGCCTCACTCAATAGTTCACAGTCAGCAGTTTCTAACCCAGATATCTACTCACTGGTTTCCTGGTGACTGAAAGCAAATTATTTCGGGTTTGGTTCCGTATTACAGTCAGAGAAATATCTTTTCTGAAACACCTTTCACAAAAGGCAACATGAAAAGCTAGCTCACAAGTTTTTGGAGTTTTGGTGTGTGATTTATTGTGTGGAGTTTGCTGGGGGTTTTTTTTGTTTGTTTGGGTTTTGTTTCTTTTCTTAAATGCACCTTAGGGACACTGAGAGCTTCAAATCAAATGCAGAACTTGCCACTCCAGTAAAACCAGTGCTGCATACAAAGATGAGTACCTCTTGGGTCCAACACATGGGCCACACGTACATCCACAGTTCAGCAAAAAAGCCTCCTTTTCTAGGCACATTCTTAAAGCTCTTTTATATTAAATTCTACTCATTGTAATAACTAATTATAACATTAACTCCTCTTTTCCAATTGTTAGAGAAGATTAACATCTAGCAAACAAAGTTGCACGTATAACAGAATTACCTTCTCATCTTTATCTCTGTTCATAAGTTCAAATGGGCTGCCTATGTGGCAAAACACCTAAGATCATTTAGGTACCTTATACAAATTAGAAACCATGAGAAACTGCTTAAATTAGTGCAGATGTTACGGTTATTGTGCTTGTCATTCATATTGTAATTCTTTTACAGCAGTCTCCCATGCTCATCATAAGCACAGACAAAAAACCCCAACCTCTCCCTATTGCCTGATAGTAAAATACCATCCATATGCATGTAGCTGCAACAAATTCTACGTAACACATTCTAACATAACTTTAAAGTGACTATAATAATCTTAAAGTTTGCTCTCAAAGAACGCATGTAAAAAACCATGGAATGAGAAGCAGAACTGTACAGTGTTCTAAAATGTTTCCATTATTTTAAAATAATTGAAATATTTAATTAACATATTAAGAGTAAAAATAAATTAAGAAATAGGCATTTTAGATTTATAGGTTCACTCACAGAGGGGAAGAAGATGGGAAATACAGTATTTGTAAAGATTAGTCCATCTATCAGAAAGTTCTGTTGCTGAGAAACACCTCCTGATATTTGGTTTTGGCACTATAAAATGGAAAAAACATTATGACAATAGTCTTCCTTGTCCTCACCTTCTCCACATCTTCTGGAAGCATGCAGATGTCCTGCAACGACCGATTCAAGGGTATAGCACTTATGTTCAAAGGAGAAGTAGAACCTACAGGTACAACAAGAACTTTTATTAGTTATTTCTTTCTCTGCAGCTCCCAGGATGGGTGCAGGGTGATGTTCAGAAAGGAAAGCAAACTTTCTTTCCTAGAACTGACCATCGCTGAGGCTAGAGCTTGTGGGGGAAGCTGAGGAGAGATAAATAAGCTGGTATTAATACTCATGCTTCAGGTAGTTCAAACTACCAGAAAAAACAGAATTTAAACGCCGTGTGGTGACAGCGCTTCTGCGTTCCCAACATCAGCCCTCTGCCAGCTACACCTTGAGCCACTGGGGACAACCATGGCCAGGAACCTCAGCCTGGGGCTACAGTGATGCTCGGCAGTTGGCACCACAGGTGCTAACGCCGCTCTCTGCTCATCCACAACAGCTGGAAGAAGAAGAAATCCCACTGCTGACTGGGCATGCAGAGAGAGGCATCAGCCTAAAAAGATTTCCTGAATCACTGCTGGTATTGTGTGACTACAGCAAGTTTGGAAAAAAAACTTTGCTGTTAGGTATCCATACCTCAAGGAAACCTCCCTCCTGTTTCCAAATGCAACCCCTACTGCATGGTGACATGTACCTCTGGGGCAGAGGCATTAGCCACAGCACTCTGCTTCCCAGAATCGCAGTTTTGTTTTCCTGGCATTCACTGCTGAGTATGAGGAGCATGTGAAACAAAAAATTCATCTCTTTTTCCCATTAAGAACTTTACACTAAGCAGCAAACCACACATCTGGTTTTCTACAGATGTACCATGAATTACTTATTTTTATGTAAAAATATATAGTCACAAACTTCTTCCCCAGAGCACTGAAGGTGTGAGATCGTGCCCTCATGTTTTGTTTTCAACACATCTACAACCACTGCTACAAGAAATTCACTGGAAGGATGATAAAGACTATATATAATGTCTATGGACATAAACACTAATGAGATATGAAAGGAAATGACTCCTGTTTTTTTCAACACTGACTGGTGTTTATTACCTCTTCTTTGACCTTATAACCAAGCAACTTCTGTTTCACTGTGATTATGTTTACAAGATAAAATAGAAATGCTAGCACCACACATGCCAGCTAAAGTTGCTACAGACAACGTGGCTTAATCAAAGGTTCTTTATGGAAAAAAAAATATATAAATTGCCATTCCTAGATTTGTTTAAAAGTAACAGAAAGGATAAAGAGGTATCACAAAATATGAAAATAATTTATGAAAAATTTTTCTCCAACTAGAGGGCACTGATTCTCAGGCCTAGTTTAGATCCTTTATATTGCCTTATTTATGGAAGCCATGTTATGCTGCCCTGAGCATCAGTGACATCAGGCTGTAAAGTCAATACTGTGCTCAAGCACAGCAACACAGACGTAGTGGTTTTGTACAGGAATTATTAATACCTCCATTGTGTATACCATGGAGGAAAAACGGAAAGGCTGATGATCTGACCTCTCAAAACAGATTTAATCACCTAATTAGGTTATTTTCATGCCTACTTGATGATTCATCTTACCGGAAAAGCAGTGTGCGGGGAGTACAGGTAAGTGCTAAAGACTCTACAGCTTGATAAAAACCTACATTCTCATCTGTAAGGATGAAAAATAAACTCTCTGAACTAAATATAATAAGCAGAAATAAGGAAATGGGAAAATTATTCTTTTTTCCTTACAATATAAGACCCAATGCATCTTAAATATCCTTTTAAAATCTAATGGTAGCTTTCTATTTTGCTTATCTCTTCATCCCACTTGGATCTTTAAGTGCCAAGAATGACATGTGGGAAGGAGCACGGGGAAGGAGCCCACCGCATCCAGCAATGGGATGCAACTCAGAGTCTGATGCAAAAAACAATCTGGTTGCCTTTCTGCTCCTGAGCACTGCTGCCTGGAGGCTGTTGGGGCTGGAGAAAGAGCCCTCAAGAGTCACAGAAGGAAGTGACCTTGACGCACACAGAGGTTAAAAGAACAAGCCCTGTGAACTACCAGTGACACACCAGCCACAAGGCCCCCAGAGAACACCAAATTCAGTCACAAGCTCTTTATTAACAAGGTTGTTCAGAAGGTTGAAGGAGGTTCTTAAAAAGTATGAAGAAGACCTAACAGGAGTCTCACAGAACCAGCAGCAAATCCAACTGAAGAAACTTATTTATTCTGAATTAACTCATCTTATGTCACTTTCTTTTGCCTTGTGCATTCCTCAACAATTCTCCTGTGAGAAAGAAAAGTGAGAAACCACCATCTCTGAGACAGCAATGGACAGGACTGGCAAGTCAGGAGATGCTATTGTGTAATTCCTGCTTTCAAACCGGGCAGTTTATTTTTGCTTTTCCCACTCCCATAGTCCTGCCCAAGGCAGGGGAGAATAAGACCTCACCCCCCCGGCCACAGGCTATTCAGTAGCAAGTTAAATGGCTTGAAGCAACAAAGAACAATGAAATAAATGCAGAAATTTTCACTTTGGGTAGAACACAGCAAAGCCTAATGCAGAGCCCACCACATTGCACAGTGTCGAACAGGATCCTGGCTCCTGTGAGGGGTATTTGTTAGTAAAATCAAGGATGCTACTTCTTCAGTCACCTGGCTGCCCTGTTCCTCCCTTTGCTTTCTGAAGAGCCAGCAGCCTTACTGACCCAATGCAAGCTTCTGGCACGTCCCACTCATGCCAGAAGATCGAGTCACACACGATTTATTTGTTTTTAGACACGTGCCTCGCGGTCCCCACTGACTGCCAGAGCCTGGCTTGTGTTTTCCAGACCCAGCCACATAAACCTGCATGACCAGCCCCAGCCACCTGGTGTGGTTTCCTTCTCCATGATGAGCACCTCTCAAAACAAAACACCCGGCAGAACGAAACAACCATAATCGTCACCATACTAACTGTTGACAACATCCTATCCCAAATAATAGAGCTATTACTTTTTAAAAGCTCCCAGTCCTACAATAACACGATCCTCCTTTACCAGCTGAAGGCCTTGGAGGAACTCTGGGTCAAGGATCAGAGCTTGGAAGCAGAGCTCCATGGAGTGTTACCACTAGGGCTACTATTGACCAAAGGGAGAAAAAAAAAGAAAAACCCAACCCAAAAACCCACAAAGGAGCTCTTGCCATTTGTATTTATAATACAGAGGCAGGCTGAGTGCTACCTGCCATTTGTCCTCTTTCCAGTAGAAAAATCAGGCCTCAGTCACACCGTCTTTCTGGGGCTCAGTATCTGGTAAAAATAAGCCCTTAGATATCGCTAACACCCTTTATAAGTAAAATAAAAATGCATCGTCTCGCTGTAGCAAAGACTGTTGGTATCAGCATTGGGTATTAAACACGAGGGGATTGTTCAGGGAGGCTGGCACACCTTCACGGAGGCATGGGCAGGCCCAAGGCCAGGCCAGCTGCTCTGCCAGCCACCTTGAGGGGGACAACATGCGTTCTACAACATGTAGGACAGACAGCCCTATGGTCAGAAACTGGAGAGGAGTATAAAGCCCCATTCCACACAGACCTGCTATCTCTGTCTCTGAGATAGCAGGTGCAATCAGAAAGAGGAAGAGGAAAAACTGTCCCGGCTCTGGTACAAGCCATTTTAGTTACAACGAGAGTGGATGTTAATGCCCCGCTTCCAAAAGCCTGGAATCAAAGGGCTCCCTCTCCTCCAGCTCACGTCAAACACAAGGAGGTGTCCCAGGCAGCCCCCACACACCAGTGAATCACTACCAAACATCCAGACCCATGCTATCTGCTTCTGGGAGAAGGGTAACAGTGAAGACAATTTTAAGACGGTGGAAGCTTCATCCCATGAATACTCTACACTGCTCACAGCTCAGCGATTTGTATATTTCACCAACGGTTGCATATTACACAAGCATTTCTGCAAAGTACGAGTGTCTCCCGTTTCACCAAGTTCAACCCTCTGGTTCTCCTTCATTTTTAAGTTTTCTCTTTCTCCCTTTCTCTCCTATTTCGAATGACAGCATTCATCTAACTCTCAATCACCATAAACAAGGCCCAGTTCAATTACAGTTGTCCTTCCTAGCACTGAAATCTTAAAAACAAAATCGGACCGGTACGGTTACCTGTTCGATTGACTGGCTCTGACTGGGAAAGTCCATTGGGAGAATTGCTGTCACTGTTGCTGATGGGCGCAGGCTCCAAAGCATCAGGGTATTTCAACAGATCTGCTGGCTTACCAACAGCCGAATCGGGAAGAAACCTCGTGAAAGTCAAGTCTCGTTCAGGGGAGGTATAACGTTCTTTTCCAGAACGCACAACAGCCGATGTCACGGTGCCTCCTGTTAATGTCACCTGGGTAAAACAGTCCTGCTTCAGAGGGGACACGTCTGAAAGAGTGAAACCATTCAAGGAGGAAGCAGCAGGATCCCCATCAGAATAACGGGGACAAAAGAAAGTATCCGGTGAAGGTTTAGAGGAATCACAGTGTGTGTTGTCCCAACACGCCCGGTGCCTGGTAAACCGAATGTCTGTTTGTGTACACACAGTGTTGTGATGTGCAGAATCGCTGTCGCTGTCACCATGGCTATCCCCATCACTGCTTTCTTCCCACCGTTCCATGTCACTGTCCAGATGCTCAGCTCCCTGCATTGCGGCCTGCTCCGGCACCAAAGAGGGCTTCAAACCAGACGCATTCAAAACAGACACGAGAATGTCTTTGATAGCTTCAGCACCATCCGGGTACGACCCAAAACTTCTGGCATGTCCAATCACTGCTGGCCTTGAGTATTCGTCTGTTCAGAAAAGGAAAGAAACCAAGAGGTTAGGAAACAATCCATCCTTCCCCCCCCCAAAAAAAAAAAGTTTAAATTTACAACATGAATAAAATGTGCATTATTTTTAACATGGGTGAGAAGAAAGGGAAGAACTGAATTCACACACTGAATTCACACTCTGCTGCCTCTTCCTGCAAGAAAGCTCTTGCTTTCTGCAGTCAGGAAGCAATTCTGTCGTTGATAAGGCTAGGTAATAACCCAGCAGTAAAGTATGCTGCTGCTAGCCAAACACAATTAGTTAAGACTTTAACGGTGACTGATTGTCAGCGTGCTTGAAAACATCATTGTTCTATGAAACTGGATGACGAACAGCTACCAGTACAGGTACTGGTTCGATTGCCAGTAAAACAGAAGGTCACATGGAGTATCAATACAACGGGAAGAAAAAAAATATACACATAGTAATAAAAGGTAAAGTGATTGCGTGTTTCAGTTCAGTCAGACACTCCTCATGTGGAAAAGGCTGAAATAATCTTCAGTCCATTATTCATAGGGGTGGCAACATTTACGTGAACCCATAACGGAAATTAGCTCTGTCACAGTAAGTTCATTATAATGCCTCTGAAGGAATCAAAAGCACTGCCTGCCAAGGTCCTATGCGATCTGCTGCGAAGCTGAAGTTCAATAGAAAATGGAAAAACTGCTTTAAGTGGCAAACATGGCAACATTAACGTGATGTAGAAGTGTGCACTGCAACCGGTAGCAACTCAAGACTAAATTGAAATCCTGTACCTGGAACAAAAAGCCTCACAGGAACTGCCATCACTCAAGCAATGGAGAGATTAGACACAAAGTCTGTGTTCAAGAAGAAACTATCAACCACATTGTGACAATGAAGTTAACAACTGTCTCCTTTGGGGAAGATAAGTCGGTCGTAAAATTCTAAGAATAGATACAATCAAGAAGATTCATTTCCAGGGCAAAGAACTTTTTGTTAGACCATGAGGAATGTTAAACACCACTGGTGAAAAAGGCAGCAAGTCTTGCAGACTTTGCCCAGAGATTGCTCTCCTTGGACATATCTCAAGAGAAAACAGTAAACCTCTCCACGAGTCACTCACCTGGAAGTCAAAATGGACTCAAACTGCAAGATAAGAAAGTTTACTAATGAAGAGATTAAAACCAAAACAAACCCTCCTCCCTTGTACTTTGGAAAAGCAAGTCTATATAAAGAGCAGTCCTCTTCAAGAAAGAGCTGAAAAAAAAAATTATTTCAATCTTTTCAGGAAGATAAATCAATTTTAGTAACTATTGACATTTAAATCGAACAGGAATTCCTTACCCTGGGCTGAAAATGGCATCTCTACAACTACCTGAAAGGAGGTTGTAGAGAGGTGGGGGTAGGTCTCTTCTCCCAAGTCACAGGCAATAGGACTAGAGGAAATGGCCTCAAGTTACGCCAGGGGAGGTTCAGATTGGATATTAGGAAAAATTTCTTCACTGAAAGGGTTATCAGGCATTGGAATGGGCTGCCCAGGGAAGCAGTTGAGGCACCATCCCTGGAGGTGTTCAAAAGACAAATTGACATGGTGCTCAAGAATATGGTTTAGTGTTGATGTGTGTGTTTTGTTTGGTTGGGTTTTTTTGTTTCGTTTTTTTTTTTTATGGTTGAACTAGATGATCTTAAACGTCCCTTCCAACCTAGACGACTCTGTGATCTTTTCCATGCAAGGCAAAACATTTAGCCTCACTGTCTTCAATTCTCCTATTGTAAAGCCCATTCTGACAACTTTTCCATCCCCTCTCATCCTTCATCACCTCCACCACTCCAGCATCGGGGAGCATCTCTAGTAGTAATCATAACACCACCCTGACTTACTCAGCTACATACTTGTTTTCAGTGGATTGTATGAGGCAAAAGAACAAGTTTTACAAATTTAACTCATGCTTCTGCTCTGCCGAGCTTAAAAAAAAAAAAAGCAACAAAAAGAAACCCCAAACAAACCGACAGTCACATTTTGAGCTACTACCAGAAATAGGTTAGTTCCAATAA
>JAHREE010000279.1:37344916-37397114 GCA_033628505.1 Tringa tobata
CCTCACAGTAAAGAATTTCTTCCTAATATCTAATCTAAATTTCCTCTCTTCCAATTTAAAACAGTTACCCCTTGTCCTGTCGCTACTCGTCCTGACAAAGAGTCCCTCCCCAGCTCTCCTGTAGGCTCCCTTCAGATATTGGAAGGCTGCTATAAGGTCTCCCTGGAGCCTTTTCTTCTCCAGGCTGAACAACCCCAGCTCTATCAGCCTGTCTCCATAGGGGAGGTGCTCCATCCATCTGATTATCTTCATGGCCCTCTGCTGGACCCATTGCAACACGTCCACGTCCTTCCTATGTTAAGGACTCCAGAGCTGGACACAGTACTCCAGGTGGGGTCTCACGAGTGCAGAGTAGAGGGGTAGAATCACCTCCAGAGACCTGCTGGCCACACTTCTCTTGATGCAGCCCAGGACACAGTTGGCTCTCTGGGCTGCCAGCGCACACTGCCGGCTCATGTTGAGCTTCTCATCCATAAGCACTCCCAAGTCCTTCTCCTCGGTGCTGCTTTCCAGCCATTCTCTGCCCAACCTGTATTTGTGCCTGGGATTGCCATGTCCCGGGTGCAGGACCCTGAACTTGGCTTGGTTGAACTTCATGCAATTTGCACGAGCCCACCTCTCCAGCCTGTCCAGGTCCCTCTGGGTGGCATCCCTTCCCATCCAGAGGGACCATAGGCACAACCGGAGCGTAACCATCCCTTTCCCCGCATTGAATGGCCGGAGGAGGCCACCTAAAAGCTTCAGCAAGTCCCTGAAGACACAGACTGCCAGCGGGTACTCGCACCGAGGAGCGTGAAGCAGTTACTACGCCACAAAAGGCCGGTCAGGGAGGGCGCGATGCGGGTTTTGGGTGCGGGTGGGAGAGCGCCCAGCAGAGGGAGGCAGAGCCCGTCGGGTGCCCCTGCCTGGGCGAGTTCACTTGAGTGCACCCCGGTGAAGAGCTTCAGTCCCTCCAAGCTCTCCCCATAAGTGTCTGTCTCCATCAACTCCAGCGTTTTGGGACAGGTCCTCCCCCCTGCAAACCCGGGCAAGGGAGGTGCGCGGGAAGTGCCGGGGTTGGTGATGCTCCATCATGTCCTGCGAACCACTCTGTCCTCAAAATGTAGGGCTTGAACTCAGCCTCTCCTCCTACCGTGGGCCAAGACCCTGAAGTCTGTTTAAAACCATCGTGGAGACCTTTTCTGATCAGTGAGAAAGGGGGATATGTTGGCCTGAGCTCAGTTTTGCTAGCCAGTATCGTACTGAGACCACATTGTCTCATGCCAGGTTAGCTTATTTCATTATACACAAAGATCTGCGTGAAGCCACTCCTCTTCAGAAGTTTTGAACCCAAGTTCTGTCATCTGCAAGATAAGAGAAGGGAACCTCATAACACCTGTGCTTTTTAAAGGCCAGCCAATAGCCTTTTTCCAGTGTAGAGAAGAGGAGGAGGTACAAAGATTGAGATTCAGTAATTACATGGTCTGATACAGCAAGGGTGAATATACAAAAGCTCATAAGTAAACACAGGAATAATGAGCCATTGTGCTGATATTACTGGCAGGTAGGAAAGAAATGAGATCAGCTGTTTCTCTTACCTCACCTGCCCTGGCACAACTTGCCGGCATCATTGCCTGTCCTCAGTTAAAGCTGTCGTTCACATTTACAACTGGGATGTTTGCTGAAATTCCCTCCAAATTTAGACTGTGTAACTTACCGAAATGTGTAGGAGATTTTGTTTCAGTCACAGAAATGTTAAATTGCCTCATGATGTCAGCCTTACCAATACTGAATTTCAGGAGGAAAAAAAAGAAAAAAAGGTCAGGCAGAATTCAGATGGAGTAAAAGAGAACATCCAGAGGTAAATCGCAGCTAAATACTTTTCTGTGCTGACTATGGTTTAATAAAAGATTTTGTCAAATAAGGAGAGTATTTCCCTGTCTCAAGGGGAGTTATAAGGACAAACTCAACCAATAACATTCAGATATCCCAAGTCTGGTTCCTGCATTAAGCTGAAAAATAATGCACCTGGCCTCAGCAGAGAGATCCAGAACTCCTTATTTAGACTTCTAGGTTCCCTTTTACTGTTAATGGAAAATAACAGGTACCACTGAGGCAGTATCTAGAAGGTCCATGTGCAGGGGAACCTGAAGGAAAAGAATCACTGGTAGGAAACATCACACCCCCCTTCTGCAATGTAAGAATCTAAGTCTCAATGTACCTTTGAGGAAGGTTTCCCCATTTAAAAAAAAAAAAAAAAAAGGAAGGGGTGTGGGGGGGCAAGATAAATAGAGATATGCAGGTGGTGGTTAAGGATGTTGTCCAACTAGTCAAAGAGTAAATATCCATTTTAACAAGTTCCTTTCCTGCTTAAGTGCAGTGCCCAGGGATATCTGCTAATGATCATGTTAATGCTGTTGTCCCGCTCAACAAGGCAAAGCAACCGGAGCTTGGATCCTTCAGCCGAAAAAAGGCAGAGAAAGTTTTGGCCTATGGCCAGTAATGATTTAAGGGCTGCTTACACACAACAAATGTCTCAGCCCCTTGCTTAGGTTGGATGGAACTGAGGTTAAAATAGCCCACCCTCCTTAAGGCAGCCACAAGTTCCAGTAGAAACGCTGTTTAAGCATCTGCCCCAGGGCAGTGCTGTTTAACTTCCTCAGGGTAAGCTGCACCTTGAGTCAAAATAGTTAAAACCAGTATAAAAACTATATGTAGAGGAGGCTGTGCTGCAGATCCAGCTTATAAATTTGCCTTGGCTCAGGCTCAGGTATACAAGGGCAGTGGCTGCAATGACGTTTTCAGGCAAATCAGAAGATGGCCATCATTTGCTTAATCTTTGTTGCCTTGTTCATATGAACAGAGTTAGCTGAGTTCAATAAAGTACTTAACAAGCTCAGTTATGTTTTGACTGGTAAAAAGGCACTTTTTTTTTAACGTATCCTGTTGGAAAGAAATCCATTAATCATTCTCAAATTCATGGAAAGTAGATAGGGAAATAGATAGGGATAGTAGGTTATTTCTGTGTCTATCTCACCTTCTATGAAAAATTATTCCGTGCTGCATTTTGAATATTTAATCCAATCTTTGTTGAATATGAGAAGTGTAGGCTATTTCTCATGCAAGATAGTGCATAATCCATAACACTTTGCTGTTCTTATTTAATGTAAATTTTTCATTCCTTAGTTTCACTTCATTGCCTCAAGTTACACCTGTTTCTACCACCGAGAAACTCAAAACCATCCTGTGCTTCCATAGGATGGTGTATATGTGCATATAGTACATTTGTTTACATGTTCATGTGTCCTTCTAGTGACTAGCCTTTGGATGGTTCAGCTGACATCTGTGGAAATGCCGAGTTGTGTGAGAAATCTAAACTGAGGTACATTTGGCCTGGTTTTCACAGCTGAAGTTGAGCAGCAAGAAGTCTCTGGTCATATGGGAGCTGGGGAGAGCAGAAGCAGTGGATCCATGCAATGCGCTGAGGTTTATGAGTGTGACTGACCATGCTCTCCACAGGGACGTACCAAGATGCCCAAGCTCATTTCTCACAGAGCTAGCCTGGATGCAACATGGTTTATCAGCCCAGCTTTACACTAAAGCAGCTGTACATCGTCCAGGTTCAGGAACAGCAGGCATTGATGCGCATCTAAACCTGTAAAACTGACTGTACCTGAGCTGCCGATGCATGCACTTAAGCACAGTTAATCCTTGAACCAGATAAATCACCCAGGGGTGCACAACAACCGAGGGCTTCCAGTATTAAGACCAACAGCTAAATATGCACTTCCTCAGTTCAAGCTTGTTTTCATATGCAAACTTTCATCTCCACCAGTGCCTTCTGCACCACGCGCTATTCAACCACTGCATTCAGTGGGCCCCAGACCATTTCCTCCCAGCTGTGGCCTGAATGAACTGTTCTCTTCTTTCAGTAGCCAAGCAGGTCCTGCCTCTCCCTGCTCTTCCTGGCCATATCCCAGCATCTGAGATCAGTCCTTAGTACTTCTGAGCATGGTATTACATAGAGGAGGGATGGGTGAGAGCTCCTCCCCCTCCTTCTTCTACTCCTTCTTCTCCTCCTCCTTCTTCTTCTCTTCCTCCTCTTCCTCCTCTTCCTCCTCCTAGCCATTTCCATAGGCTGCCTCAGATACAGCAAAAAGTCTTACTCATACCTCTGGGCCTGACACTCAGGTACTGGAGCCTAAGACCAGGATAATAAAGCATGGGGTCATCCCCCCCTTTTTGGATGCACCAAAATAGAAGCCACCAGTGCTGAATAGCCATGAGTCTTCCAGTGAGGTCATCTTCAAAAACCCTAGGAGTCTTTTTCAAAACGTGGGCTTGATTTAGGTGCTTAATTCTGCTGATTGAGCTTGATTTGGAATGGGCTGCCCAGGGAAGTGGTTGAGGCACCATCCATGGAGGTTTTCAGAAGACAGGTTAACATAGTGCTTAGAGATATAGTTTAGTAATGTGGGGGGTTCTTTTGTATGTTGTTTTTTTTTTTTTCTTTTTAAATCAGAGTTACGTTGATGGTTGGACTAGATGATCTTAAAGGTCCCTTCTAACCTAGACGATTCTATGATTCTATGATTCCAGACAAGTGGGAGTGTGGATAAGGTAACTTTGTCCTTGCAGTCTTCACGTGGGGAAAGGTATTGCTTTGCTTCCCATAAAATAAGGGCAGCATAAACATTTAAAGATAACACAGTTCGTGGTGCATTATCTCGCAAATTCAGTAGACGTACAACGGTATGTCCATGTTTCCCTGGGCATAAATTCATACTGCTGCCTGACCAAGCAATGTAAAGCTCAGCATTAATGACCAAGGAGCCCCATACAGATTGGAATATTCAGGTCATGCTTCAGGAACCCGGTGGGAGAACGGAGCTGTATTTCAACGAAGCAGTTCCTCAACCACAATTTCCCTTCCCAGCACCATGTCTTTGCCCCCTCCATTGAGCAATGCAACAGCCTGTGCAGCTGGGCTGCAAAGGGGATTATTGAAATTATTTAAGCTAAAGAACAGTAAAAAAAAAAAGGTTTATTTTTAAATTGAGACCATTGAACTGATACTGTTTGCAGCACGGTTCCCAAAGCAGCTGCCTTGGCATAACTGAGGGGAGCATGAGCTGCGGTGTGTGGGTGGGAGGGAAGGGGCTGAAATGGAGAGAGGAGCAACTTTTTAAACCAGTTTCCCGCTGGCAGAGATGGTTTTCTAGACCAAGACCCTCAAGTTCTAAGGGGTCAACCATCTGCTCTGCACTGACGCCTCTAAGCTCTCCCCTTACGACCTTGATTATTGTGAATTTGAGGAGACTTGCTGAATAGCGCGGTGTTACCAGAACCAGCCATTGCTTTCCTTTCTTCAAGAGGAACATTTTGAAGGGGGGCTGAGAGAAAGGTGACCTGAGCCGCTGCATTCCTGTTATTCTCAGCTGTTGCAGTGCCCTTGATGGGGGCTGCAGGGGGAGGGCAGGGATGCGCCAGCTCCCTGCAGCTGAACACAAGTCATCAGAGAGCTGAGATTGTAGCTTGTGCACTGGTGACACTGGAGGCAGCCCAAGGGAGGAGAAAAAGGCTGTAAAGCCCTGTCTCTTGCCTCCTGTTCCATGCTTGACACAATCCATTTTAAAAACCAGGCAGGCCAGGAAGCCCCGTGTTCACATTCCTTAACTTCAGGAAAAACAACTCTGCTGTACTTGCACCACATGTTATCCCTCAGCCTGCCCTTTTCAGAGCACTACAAGATGCTCTCACAACGTAGAAGGGAAATGACTGAACAGGGAATTACAAATAAAGAGCGGATCAGGCTACGTGCACTAAATCCTGAATGCTGACGCTAAACGCATTTTTCCTTAAATGGATCTCATCTGACTTTGCTGCCTGCAGGCACAGCTCTGAGGGTGAAATTAAGATATTAGGCAAAGTCTAGGATGCAGCAATAAAGTTTTCTTTCATGTTAGTGAGAATCATGTGGTTAGGGCACTCTCCACAGTCACCCTCGGTAATTAAGAAACATACTTAGCCCATAATGGAGAGTTAATGGATTAAAGTGATGCTTTATTGCACAGTGGTTTGACTGTGCATGGCAGCTTTCATCCTAAAACACCTCAAAATCCCTGGGCTCAGGCTCGGTGCTATTGCAATCAGTGATGAAATTATGACTGACTATCCATCAGCCTTGCAGAGAGACCTCCTGCTGCCCAGCATCGCTGAGGGGACCTCCCTTCAGGGATCCTCACTCTCCTCCCCCAGCCCCATCAGAGCTCATGCCTGAATGAAGTTCGGTACTTGCATGCCAGTCCTTGATCCAGAAGCAGCTTACCTGTTTTGCATTCATTTGCATAAAAATCCCTTGAAGTAGGGATTAAACCAGTTTTCTTTCCTCCTGGGTGAGTCCCTTAAAGGATTAACTACAGCTACTGCTCATTCTTGTATGCCCTCTGTTGCTGTCCCCTTCAAGCTTCTAGTCTTTGCTGCAGAGTAGGACAGCTTCACGGGGCAAAGCAGGGTCTTCTCACCAGGTGGGTGGGGAGATGTGGGTCTGAACCCTCTGGCTCTGCTCCTCTTGGAAGGCAATTTGGCTCCAAATTCAGGACTGCACTTTCTTCTCCAAGCCCCAGGCTTCTAGAGACAAGGCATCGAAGCGCTGAAGATCAGAGTGGCCCGAAGGCCATTGTGGTTCTTGCTCCCAATTTAGTAGGGGCTTTGCCATCCTCCTCTTCTGTCTTCTCTGAATTAATCCCCCTAGCACACAGCAATGCAGGAGTCCACTTCATCTGACAGAGAATCACATTGATTTCTATTTGAAATTGTAGTTCCAAAAAATGGGCATCATAATTGAGCATTTCTGCAAAAGAAAAAACAAGACAAAACACAAAGCAACTGTATTTTTTTTAGGCTAAGAAATTTGGATGTTCCAACTTTATCTGTAGCTAAGCATGTCTATAAGAAGAAGATTTAATGTGCCAGTGTCCTAAAACAGACAAACAATGTTGTTCTGTATTTATTGTTCTGTCTATATTTAACATTCATGTATAAACTAATTTTATAAAGCTCTGGGTTAACTAGAAGTTTGGAATTGTGCAATGTTTGCAGAAGCCTTCAACCCCTTCTGAAAATGCGAGTAAATTAAACTTAACAGCTCATTTATCCTCAGAATTATCTACCCATTTTAAATGAGACAATGCGGAGACAATGTAACCATAAACTAGATGGTTACACAGGATGCTCCAGGATCTTTCTTTCTTTTTGCAAATTAGTTCCCAGGCCCATGTGCTTCCATCCATGTTTCTGAGGCAAAACAGAAGTGCTTGGAAGGCCCAGTCTCGGACCATGGACCAAGGGCTTGCCCTGTTGGGGAGGATGTATCACTGATGAGAAAAAGTTCATAATTTATTCATGCTCAAGCACAGGCTGTAGTTTTGAATGCAATTTGCTACCTGTTCTGAAAGACTTCTATGCAGCAGTTTATTGTCATTAATTAAATTCTAAAGGCTTCGATAGGTCAGCAAGCCCCTCCACAGTGACATGACCCCAGTAATAGCCAGAAAAAATTAGTAGTGGAGTTTAGTAATGCAGAAATGGAGTAGCCAAGTCTCATTTTCTCATTTACTAATCTTCTAGTAAAGTTTTTAATCAGATAATTTATACATTATCAGTTGGATCCTTTGAAGTCTCACTGGACACAAATGCATATGGATGTACAATATGTCTTCATCTACCAGTTTAATGACTTTGTCATTCCAAAATTCTGGTTTTAAAATGTCTCTAACTTCCCTCGTAGAAGAAATGGGATTCTCACAAAGGATTTGCAAGCAGCTCGACAGATTTTTGGGTTATTTCTCCTTCACCTTGTCTTTCACAATGAATTCAAGAAATATCACACATCCAGGGAACAAGGTAATTCTAAACTTAAGCAGATCACTTTGGCTGTTTGCTGTTGCTGCTGTCATTCATGAAAAATAGTACTTTGATGCATGAATGATGCCACTGAATTCAATGGAACTAGTGATTTTGAGCAACAAGATACTCCAGGGGCGTGTGGCAGATTTTACCCAGGGATTGTCTCTGCTTCAGGACAGAGACAAAGTTTAGCTAGACAGCACATACAGTCTCCATCTCAACTGGCAACTCTGGGCACTGCTGTAATACATATTAATAACAATTTTGTTGAAAGGTTTTATTGTAGTCTTTGATTTGCTTTGGCCCAGCCACATGAAAGGACATCCAAGTAGGAACAAAGAGTACACACCACGGCCAGGGACAGAGTCAGCTAGTTAGGAGCATCTGGGGCCAAGAGCTGAGGGCCCCAGTAAACCAGTCTGGCATCTGATCTGCATGGCTCGTTTGAAAAACACTGTTAAAAACTGCAGAGAGAAGAGCCAGAGAAATTTTTTAAAGAGGTGAAAAAACACCCCTGAAATAAGGCAAATAGAAGACTTCATTTTCTTAGCATCTCTAAAATTAAGAGATGAGCGCATTGCACTGCATAGTACTTTGAGAGAAAATGCAGGGCTCTTTAGGAAGACTTAACAAAAACAAATGGCTGTAATTTAACTCATTTAAACCAACAAGTAAAGTTTAAAAATGAGGCAGGGATTTTTACATGAGGGTCCCTCACTATTGCAACAAGACACAGAGGAAAGAGATGGGTACTTCTTGGCTGGGGTCCTGAAGGGAAGTCTAAAGTGTGAATTGTATGTCTTTTTTTGACATCCAAAACAATTTCCAGGATTCCAAACATAGTTTTAAATGGATTCAAACAAGGCGTCTTTGGTGTTTTAGCGTGTTTTGTGCACTAATCCGCAGATCTGTGAGTTATTTTACAGTGAAAGTTCTTTTTTGATTTGTCAACAAATACCTTTCTAGAAATAAGGATCTTCCTGACTGAAGTTTCACTGAAACAGAAAGTTTTCATGAAAATGGTAGACAAATTGACATTTCTTGATCTAAAAGCATGTCATGGTTTCAGCTGGGATAGAGTCAACTTTTTCACTAGCAGCTGGTATAGTGCTGTGTTTGGGATTTGGGATGAAAATAATGTTGGTAAAATACTGATGGTTTTCGTGGCTGCTAAGAAGTCAAGGCCTTTTCTGCTCCTCACAGCACCCTGCCGGGAGTGAGTAGGCCGGGAGTGAGTAGGCCGGGAGTGCACAGGAAGCTGGGAGGAGACACAGCCAGGAGAGCTGACCCCAGCTGACCAAAGGGATATCCCATGCCATAAGACATATATGCTCAGTATATAAAGCTGGGGGAAGAAGAAGGAAGAGTGGTATGTTTGGAGTTATGATCTTTGTCTTCCCAAGTAACTCTTAGGCACGATGGCCTGCTTTCCTGGAGATGGCTGAACACCCACCTTCTGACGGGAAGCAGTGGGTGAATTCCTTGATTTGCTTTGCTTCCATGTGCGGCCTTTGCTTTACTTATTATTAAACTGTCTTTATCTCAACCCACAAGTTTTCTCACTTTTACTCTTATGCTTCTCTTCCCCATCCGACCGTGGGAGCAGTGAGTGAGCAGCTGCGTGGTCCTAGTTGCTGGCTGGGGTTAAACCACGACAAAACAAAACAAACCCAACCCAACCCAAAACCTTCATTGAAATATTCCTAACCACCTCAAATGAAATAATCCTATCTCAGCATCTTGGACTTTCAGTCAAGAAGCACAACAAAGCAGATTTTGTCATAATTTATGTTTTATGTGTTTTTTCCACCACCATAAACTATTATTTGTGTACTAAATGACATCTTGATGTATCACATTGGGTCTCTGAGTTATACTCAACAGCTTCACTTTTCTAACATGCTTGATTAAAGTTCGAAGTTTCTGCTAATTCTCCGGTGCACGAATGTGGAACAACAGCTGAAGTTCCCTGTTTTCCTCCATGCACAATTTGAATCAGGAAGAATATGCAGTATATTGTTTACCTTTTCTGAGACTGAAAGAATTCCTTCTCTTCACTATGGAAGATGGTATGGAAGGAGGATGTTAAGGGGCAGAAATGTGATGAATTTTGTTGGGAGATGTCTCGAGCAATGCCTACAAGAGGAACGTTGCTTTTTTGGCAGCTGCAGTGACAAGGCTACCAAACTGTACAGCTGGGAGATGACTCAAATTGCAGTAATCCATCAGCTTGTTGTGGTTTCACAGACAGGCCATTTCCCACAGGACCCAACTGAGCAGCCCCTCTCTAAAGCTTGTCTGCAGAGATAGAAAAGGATTCCCACCAGCCCCTGACCTCTACAGTCATGCAGGGGCCAAGCTCCAGCGATCACAGAGCAAGGAGTCTGTAGGAAAACATCCAACTAAAAATACACTAGGAACCATTGGGAATAAGCAGCTGAACTGAAGTGGGATTCTGTGAATAAAAAAACCTGATATTGGTGTGTAGTATATATACTTAGGGCAAAATTGTGTAGGAGCAGGGAAGTTGTTTTTCCTTGGACTGATCCTGCTACGATCATTACTGTGCTTGGTTTGGCCCAGCAGATAGAAGGTCATTTGGCACTAAACTGCAAAAAAACTTCCCATTTTGAGAAACAAGAAGTCCCTAGCCGATTTTAATAGCTAGTAAATGTCAGTCTAACTGAAGGCAGCTTTTGAGCTATTCTGACTTACTGTGGTGACAAGGAGGGTTTGTATTTTACGTGCTTGTGGGGTGCACTTTGATCCAAGACAGTTTGGAGCAGGGCAGCTCCAGATGCACAGTCACAGGTCTGGGGATAAGAAACAAGAACTGGTCCAGGGAACACCATGTCATTCAGAAGAAATGGTCACAGTGGTCTTAAATGTCTTTACTGCCAGGTGTTGATAAGCTATGTTTTCTGTGGGTGTTACCATAATGCCTCTTCCTGCAGCACAGCCCTACCCTGTGCAGGCATCTTCCAAAACCAGGATCCTTCTCTCACCACTATGGTGGAGTTACCTAAGTCCGCATGGCTAGGAAAAGACCGAAGCATGTTCCTGTGTACACACTACTAAGCAGCATAACAACGGGTTACAAATTATGAGGGCTATTAAAAAAAAAAAAAAAAAGAGGAAATTTTTTATCGTACCAGTTCTGCTTAAAACGCTTCAAATAATTTTAGCAAGTGGAGAGAAGGATGATGTCAGGATCGTATTGTAGTTACTCTCCCTGACTAAGGAGAGGCAGCACACATATGTGCAATATGTGGCTTGACAGATATAAATCTTAGATATAAATCATGTCTGGTGGACTGCTCAGTGCAGAGCAGCCTTTCTGACAGACATGTTGATGGAGTTTATCTATAATCAGGAAGATCTCCCTAGGCAAGCCCTCCACAGGTCTCTCCTTCGTTCTGAAAACAATTAAAAGAAAACAATCATCTCATTTTGCTAACTGAAAGAAAAGAGTCTGGGTTATTTTTTTTTTTTTTTCCCTGAGAATATTAAACATATTTTTGCACTTTAATGAACTTAAAAACCGCATTCAGGTTTCTTTCAGACAGGAGGATGATGCTGCATGTTGGAGCCAGGTGAAGAATAAGAGGCACTTGGCTCCTCCATCAGTATTTTATTCTGGTTTCTGGCAATGCTCTTGAAAATGCCTCCCCTGAGCCTGAGCCTGGCAGGATGCTGCATGAGATGGCTCCACAGCTATACCTTATACCCATATAAATATACCTAAATTTCCTACATACCTGGGATGGCAGAAGTCCAGACAAGCTGTTTCCAAAGTGATTCTTGCCTTTTGCTGGCTTTTTCTGTTTCCTTCCGGCTTAGTTTTCTGCTGTGTTGGAGAGCTGAACTGTCTGGACAAGGTGTGAGGTGGGATGGGAGTGTGCAATGCATGTGATCTGTGTAGGCATCATGTGTGCGGTGTGTGTAGGTGCATGTTGGTGTGTGTAGGGACATGGGTGTGCAAGGTGAATGAGGAGGAAGAACAGGACCAGCCCTTTTGGTGCTAGCGAGCCCAGCTGGCTGGTGGAGAGTCTCCCGAGGGAAACAATGTTCCTTTTCTTCTGAGGAAGGTGCCTCCGCTGCAACGAGCAGAACATCTTCCACCACTGGGAGCAATGCACCCACTGTGAACTGCTGCAAGAGACTGCACTGAAGGCAGGACAACTCTGAAACCAAATCAATATCCATGTTTTAAATGTCAGCCTAGCATACACCAGAGACCTGGGAGTCCTGGTGGACAAGTTGACCATGAGCTAGCAATGTGCCCTTGTGGCCAAGAAGGCCAATGGTCGCTTGGGGAGTATTAAAAAGAGCGTGGCCAGCAGGTCAAGGGAGGTCATCCTCCTCCTCTGCTCTGACCTGGTGAGGCCACACCTGGAGTACTGTGTCCAGTTCTGGGCTCTGCAGTTCAAGAAAGACAAGGAACTATTGGAAAGAGTCCAGCAGAGGGCTACGAAGATGATCAAGAGACTGGAGCACCTCTCTTATGAGGAAAGGCTGAGAGACCTGGGTCTGTTTAGCCGGAAGAAGAGAAGACTGAGAGGGGATCTCATCAATGCTTATAAGTACCTAAAGGGCAGGTGTCAAGAGGATGGGACCAGACTCTTCTCAGTGGTGCCCGGCAATAGGACAAGGGGCAACAGACACAAGCTGAAACACAGGAAATTCCGTCTGAACACGCGGAAAAAATTCTTTACTTTGAGGGTGACAGAGCACTAGAACAGGCTGCCCAGAGAGGTGATGAAGTCTCCGTCTCTGGAGATATTCAAACCCTGCCTGGAGAAGTTCCTGTCCAACCTGCTCTAGGTGAACCTGCTTTGGCAGGGATGTTGGACTAGACGATCTCCAAAGGTCCTCCCAGCCCCTACCATTCTGTGGTTCTGTGACCAGGCTAGCTTAACTAAGCAAGGACACCTCGTAAGCGCTCTGCACATTTTCCCACTGTATTTTACAATTGCAGCAGCTTCTGGAGCTGTGATCACTTCAGTGCACAAAATCTGGTATTTCTCATTTTTATAGTAGTGTAATCACTGTCTATGCAAATAGCTTTCTGTGAGGCTTCTCCAGCCCTTTCACTGGACTGAAGTATAAAACTGATTGTAAAAATGACTGATTGTAAAATCATTTTTGCTGGGGGTGTTTATGATTTATAAGAGGTGCAACTTGTGTATGCTCTGTGCCACAGCTCTATATATTGCTGGTTAGAACAGCACTAATACGCAGTCATTAGCAAGTAAATGGTGGATGTTCTAGGTCCACAACCACAAGCACAAAAAAGGCTGTGAAATGTGTTAGCATCATCCTAATTAATTGAAGATTCATTCAGAAACTGGATTTCTTGTAGACTGTAATTTCTTATTTTTTCTCAGGTATTTTACTGATAGCTTGTGATACTACAGCAGGCATGCCAGCATTAGAACGACTTACATCTCCTTTGATTTTCATAGCACCTTGGTTATGTATAGACCATGTCATATAAGCAACACTGAGAAAAAATGCAAAGAAATCCACATCCTGACGTAACAGAGTTACAGCAAGAAATATTATGATTATAAATGAAATGAGATGCGGGTGGGTTTTTTTATTGTATCAGTGAGATGTGGGCTTTTATTAGGTTTGGACTCTGAGCGTTTAAGCTGCCCAAGGCAAAAGGCATTTATATATATATAGGCAGGTATTAGCCACGAGGTGGAGGAATATTTTTCTTGTACAGCACCAGCATTAAACATCAGGAAGACAGATCTATTTAACATCATGCCCAAAGGGGGAACTAATTGCTTCTGCTTTGACTCACTTCACATGGGCTGATTTCAGCCCTCAGTTTATATAGTCAGGACTCTGATGAAGGAAATGTGAATGCATAAATGCACCTTGAGGACAGACCACAGGTCATCATCTCATTATAAAAATGACCTGGTGAAATCACCTGGTCTGCCAAGCCATTTGGGGCCGTCAACAGCAGGCACAGCTTCCTCTTTCTCATAGCCTTTAAGAAAGGACCATCACCCTAATGAGAGAGTCCCTGCAATAAGAAATTGCTTTCCATTCTTATTGCCACTTTCTTTTCCCTTCCGGCATCCCAGATTTGTGGCTTCTCTCCTATGGTCAGGTTAGGTGTAATCCAACATTTCCTTGTTACTGCTGCTTTGGCTTTGAGCACAACAGATCTAGCCCAAAGCCGGGCTGGCCCTAGCTCCTCTGTGGTCCTCCTTAGGCTAAACCCTTAGCTATGGTTCCAGGAAGGCAGCACGCTGTTTGGTCAGCAAGCCTTGCACACAAGTCTGTGTTACAGATGATCCAGAAATATCCCAAATGCTGATTTTTTGGGGGGAGAGTCCATGTGGTTGGCAGATAGCCAAGTGACATTGCAGCTCTGGCAATGCCTTCCTCTAATTTGTCTGTCCCAGGCAGGTGCCTTGTTTGCTCCCAGAATGGACCCAGTCCTCCTGCCTCTTTCAGTTGTATCATCTGTGGCTGCGAAGGGTCTCACACCTCCACCCTGGGGGTCTCTCAAGCAGTGGGGGTCTCTCCAAAGGCAGTGCACATCTGGTTGGAGCCCACACATCTGGCCAGTGGCACTTCCTTGCAGCTGTGTTTATAGACAGAAGAGCACATCTTGGCACCTCTGGGGGACACTGAGCAGCTGTGGACATCCCCTGCGAGCATCCATCCAGCAAGAGACCACATCAGATTTCATTCCTCTGCTGCCTGCAAAAGGAGGAAGCTCAGTGCCTCCACTGAGCCTTCACAGAGATTAGCATTCAGTTATATCTTTCCTATATGTATAGATCTATATTTCTATCTCATTGGCTTTGCTGTTGGAACCATATTACAGGGTGGGGTCTCCCTTGATGAAAGGTAGTCATACAAAAATAACCGCCAAAGTTCCTTCTGTCATGTTATCCTGAGGTGGTACAGGATGGAACATGTGAAACGGAAGCCATGGATGAGGCTGCCTGCTAGAGACATGGCCTGGTAAGACAAAATAGCGTGACCAGCAGAAGTAGGGAGGTAATTGTGCCCCTGTACTCAGCACTGGTGAGGCCACACCTCGAGTATTGTGTCCAGTTCTGGGCACCTCAATACAAGAGAGATATGGAGGTGCTGGAGCAAGTGCAGAGGAGGGCAACGAAACTGGTGAAGGGGCTGGAAAATAAATCATATGAAGAGAGGCTGAAGGAGCTGGGACTGTTTAGTATGAGGAAGAGGAGGCTGAGGGGGGACCTCATCACTCTCTACAACTACTTGAAAGGACACTGTAGAGAGGTTGGTGCTGGTCTCTTCTCACAGGTAATTAATGACAGAACGAGAGGGAATGGCTTCAAACTCCAACAGGGTAGGTTTAGACTAAACATTAGGAGAGAATTCTTCACAGAAAGAGTGGTCGGGCATTGGAATAGGCTGCCCAGGGAGGTGGTTGAGTCACCATCCCTGGATGTGTTTAAGATGTGGTGCTGAGGGATATGGTGTAGGGGAGGACTTTGTAGAGTAGGGTAGAGGGTTGGACATGATGATCCCAAGGGTCTCTTCCAACCTAGATGATTCTATGATTCTATGATTCTAAAATGCTCCTCTTTTTTCATCTGTAACCCAGGAAAGAAATGGCCTGTGAGGGGGAAGGCTCTGGATGGGTCACTGTGAACTGTACAAGCAGCACGTGCTTCTCCTGTGAGCACAGTGTGCAGGGCAGAGCTTTAAACCGTGGTGTCAAGATACCTTTTATATCTAGCATGATCTGGAGATGTCAAAGCTGAGGTCTCATCAGAGGTTCTGGAAATACTCATCCAGCTTCAGCAGGCAGGGGTTGAGAGCACTGCGCCAAGAGCTCTTCAGTGCTAAGGTGGTCGGTGGAAGAATAAAGCTCCCGGATGATCCCAGTGCGGGGAAGCAAATGTTTCCCTCTGAGTTTAGGGCAAGGCTTGGGTAAGAATTTTACAGGAGAACTGTGGTGGAAAAACCCTTCCGAAAAATGAAAGTGGGGATGCCCACAATTCCTTCAATTTACAGATGGAAAAACCTGGCCTGGATAAGTAACCTCCTGGGAGAAATGAACTGAAGAACCGAGCGTAATCACTCCTTCAGCAGGACTTCTGAATGAACAACCCCTACTGATCTTTGCTGGAGGGTACCTCACTTCCCCCAAACTGTCCTGTTGTAGCTCTATGCATTTTAACTCAAACATATATTCACATTTAAGCAGTACCTATAAAATCAAAGGGTTCTATGTGTCTTTCTAGTCTTTATATGGAAATGATCTTAAGCACTGTAGCAATGTGAAAAGGTCAGCTTGAAATGCATGTCAAGGAAAGCTTCAGCTGACTTGAAAAAACAGCTAAGATGATTACCCTCCATGCCCTGCCTTTTTGCATCTAAAGTTAATTTATCCTGTGCGCTTATTAGGGGATAAATACTGGGCTGCATAAGGCACAATATGTGGTATTGGTCCGATATGCGTAGGGTATAGGGCAGGTACTGCTCATAGCAAGCCAAAGACAGAAAGAAGACTGAGAGCAAGCAGAGTTGATCATAAGAGTTACTAAGGGGCTAAATCCTTGAAATCTTTTTGTTGCTAACAGTGCAGTGCTGCTACTACAGCAGCATTAGCTGTAGTTAACCATGCAGATCAGTCTGTCCGGACTGCAATTTAAATGATATTGGTTCCAAGGCTGGCCGAGAGCTTATAAAATACATTTGGTAGGATGAAAGTTTTCTGTGTTGTCCACAGAGCTTCCTTTTCAACTAAGAAAACAGTGGGGATGTGGTTGAATACAGCTTATTTTTCTCTATGCTTTCAACTCAAAATGTAAAATAGTTTTTCATATTAATTCATTATTGCACAGATATGAAAGGGGGGTGACCCTTTTTGAAATTTATTTTTATTTTCAAGGTGGTGATAAAACTGGATAAGGAATATCTGAAAATGTAAAAAGTTAACTAAATTCAAATGACCTTAACTTTGACAGTGTCATCAATAGCTTCTAATAATGCTCCACCACAAACCAGGTCAAGATGTTAATTTTGGAAGATGCCTCTCTAGTTACAGGTTAGTAGAAAAGAAAATTATATTTTCTTCTAACTGATCAAACCTCTCATATAAAATACAGCAAAGTAATTTGATTTTAAAAGCAGTTTTACAACATTTACAAACACCTTTTCTTAGTTCCAAGAGTTTTAGAACTGCAGGAGAGATTTCATTTTTTGCTAACTTTAGACACATGGAAATATCAAGGTATCTCTCCAGATGATGATTATCCCCATACAACTGCATTAAAATAATTTTAAGAATATTTTTCTATCTCTTTAAACAAATAAGGAAATAATTTCTTTATGTCTTTGGATGTTAGGCAATGATTTCCCAGTTGCACTTTTAAATTCTTGAAGGATCACTGGGATGTGGTTGACAGAGGGGTATTATCAAAAGTTTAACATTTCTTTCACAATTTGCCACAAGATTTTTTTTAATGATAACCTTAAAATTAAATGACCTTATGATGCATGTGCTGAAGATAATTATATCATGCATTCATTGAGGGGTAAGTCACAAGACAGAATTGGTAGTTCCTCAGTGACAAGTATAGCTTTTATCCAAAGCACTTCTTAGTGAGGAAAAAAATAATTATTTTGTCACGTACTCAAATACTTGACTTCACATTATAATTTCAGTCCTCAGTCTAACTAAGATGCTTTGTCTGAAAAACACACTGACTTTCAGGACACTGTGAGTTATTCTGAGTGGCTTGAATCTGACGGAAAGCTGGATATGGCATATTTGCATCAGGCTTGTTGCGTACTGAGAGTCTCATCATAGCTGCTTGAACACCTTTCAGGAGTCTTGTGTTAAGAAGCAGGCTAAATCCGGCTCCTCTTGTGGTCCTAAACCTCTCAGAACTCATGATGCCATTGCTACTTCAGACACAGAGCCAGGCTGAATATTTTTCACAGGTGGACCTGTTAAAAAACTGTATTAATATGTAGCTTCAAACTAAAGCAATTTCAGGTTTTCTAGGAAGAATGGCATTAGCTGATTTCAAGACAGAGAAGATGAGTTGAAATGTCTCAAAATGGGTTGTTGTCAATAATGACGAAGTAAATGATGCCCTGAAGCTGATGGTAATTTAGTTGGATACTGGAGGGTATTTAAATGAACACGTGAGAGACACATGCATGATTAAAGGGAAGATTTCACCTCCCTAAAGTATCCCATATCAGACATGGTTTGCTCACAAGAGATGACCACCTGTGCTGTGAAAGACCTGTACTCATCCACCCTCCCTGTGCGCCCAGTCCCAAATGGGACCCCGGATGTCCTGCCCCACTGCGGCCCCTTTTCCTTCTCCTGCCTCCCGCCAAGCCCACCCAACCCTGAAACCTCCTGCAAATTCCTAATCCCTCTTCCCTGCTCACGGCGTGCTCTCATCAGAAAGGGTTAAAGGAGGAGAAGGCTTGCAGCCAGCGTTGGGTGAACCTCTTTGGCAGGATGCGGGTGGCCCAAAGCCACCGGACGCTGATGTGGGACCCCGAAGTGGCCGGGAGGAGCGGCGTCTCGCTTCCTATGCCATGCTGCTCGCTGAGCTGCAGCCGTTCAGCCGCTTGCCACTGCTGGAGCAGATCCTAAAATAAAAAGAGAAGCGAGGCTAGGCTTTTTTTTTTTCTTTGGTGTGTGCTTTTGCAAGTGTAGGGTGGCACTTGGTATGCAGCCGGGTTCTCCGCTGCCTGCCGTCAGCTTCCGCCCTCCGCGAGCAGATTTTTCTCATGGGGAGGGGAAAAAGATATCAGTAAAGTGCTATTTCTAAACAAAGCTTGGCAGGGGATTCAGGATAAGGTACAGTGCTGCACTTAATCTTTTTTCCAAAAGAATGGATTTGAAGTTAATGACCCCTGAAGCACATTTATTGGCTCTGTAGGAGCAACCAAAACATCCTTCTTTTTTTTCTTTATTTGGGGACAAGAAGGGAGGTTTGCAGCACCGCTTACTTCTATTTTACTACTTGAAAGACAGTTCTGTGATCATAGGAGAATATTTACATGATTTTCCTGACTTATGAAACACACTTTGGGCTGCAGGGGCAGGAAGCAACTACTGTGGATATTTTAGCAGAGGCTGTGGGTTGCTGGCATTGCCACAAGCACAGGTCCATCTACAGGCAAGGGCTGTGCTGTTTTCTGTATGACTTTGTCTTGATGTTGACATGTGACCTGTCCAACCAAGCCAAAGCGTGATAAGACTCGCAACGTGATTCAGCAGCGCAGGAAGAGGGAAAACAATGATTGTTTTTGAGAGTGTCAGGAAAAGAAATCCTGCTCCGCTCAACATTTTTTTTTAAATTGTTTTCCAGAGCAACTCAAGCTTTTTTTTTTTTTAAAAAAAAGAAAAAGCTTGTTCTCAGTGTGGATTTTTCCTGTGGGCAATTATGTGGACATACATAAAACTGGGTCAGTGGTTCCCACCCTTTCCAAACCATGTTTGCAGCTACTGGATTTCTGCCAAACTTATCAACGTCCCTCATTGCCTTCAAGTGGAAGAACTGTGGCAAATCAGACCTGTATAACCTTGTCACTCCCGGCAGCAGTCACGCTGCAAACATGACTATCTCAGTGACTACTCAGATAGTTTTTACTGATCGACAGTTGCTGAGACATGGCTGAAAACTTGGCCTCCAGTCTTCACATCTGCCGGGGTGATTTAAAAATATATATGTAGTGGTGTGCTTTCAGCCGAATTTACCAAAACCAGACTGACAGATGGCCCTTCCCCCCAAGGAGAGGAAGATATAAGGAAATTTAGAAGTTTAGAGTGAACTAAACTACTTTAATGAAGAATTAATATTAAAATCAAAAAGAAGAAAATAATGACACAGATACAATATATACAAAACCATATCAAGCTCCCAGGATGACAATCACGTCACCTGCAGGCACTGGGGAAGTCCCAGACTGGAGTCAGCGACAGATGGGAACTGGATTCCAGCTCTGGAACCCAGGAACACACAGATTGGGATCCAAGGCAGATGAAAAGACAGAGTTCTCTCTGGATGTCAGCCATCGAACAAAGAGAGTTGACCTTTTGATCCCTCAGCTTTTATACTGAGCATGGGACAGGTGGGATGGAATATCCCAGTTGGTCAGGTTTGGGTCACCTGTCCTGACCACTCCTCCCCACAGATGTGACCCCTCTACGTCTTTCCATTTCTGACCCTCTAACAGGGCAAATAACAAAATTGGCTGAACTTGGTTGTTACAGCAATAAGTATAAGCAAGGGCCTCTCTCATACCATTCCACTGTAGCACAAACATTGGTCTTATCATTCTGAGAACGAGCAGTTTTCTCCACAATATGCCCTTAATTTCAGAGAGTTAGAAGAGGCCTAGCTAAAATGTAAAATTGCTGAACTGAAAATTGGTTCTGTTTTGCTTCAAACCAGGACATATAGTCAAAGCTATGAATGCTGAATGATGGGTGCTTACAGAACTCGGTGAACAATCAGAACAAAACGATGTCTCTTCATGCTGACAGATCTTGTCACTCAATGACCTTGGAGTGCATTGATGAAGGATTTTGAGGCTTCTAGAGCAATACACTCCACTGTGGTTCAGAGACATTTTGATAATATTTCTCTGAACACAAATAATAGTTTTTCTACCCAACAGTGGTCATACTTGTTGCCAGCTGAAGTTGTGATCATTCCTGTCAAAACTCTTTGGGCTCATTACACCCTATTACAGGAAAGACAGGCAACATTCACAAGAAAAAAACACTTGTCAAAGGACAAAGCGAGGCCAGCAACAGCATTTTTGTCATAAGGATGTGTGTCTATGTGTATGTCTGTGTCTGTTTAATAAAGAGATGTCTGTAACTGCTACCACCATTGGAGGTTAACAGCAGGCATAACAGAGCCTACAGAACTGAACTTTGTAAGTATTTCCCCAGACAAACCCAGTATCACTTGGATTAGTTGGTCCATCAGTGATATGTCGTTCCCCCACGTGCCTTCTGTTCTGGCTCATTCAACAAGGTCACCCCCAAAAGATGGTGCACCCACACTATATCTTCTGAAACATGAAACAGCCTTGGAAAGACAAAAAAAAAAATTGCCTTTTTACAACCTTCCCCATGGCCTTTTCCTAATTCTGACAGCCCATATGGATGCCCCTGCAGAGGACCAGTCCCTTATCTTGTGTGCGCCACTGGCTTCATATGCAGGGGAAAACTGGAGTCCCATTGCTCCCCGACACAACACATCACTCTTATGCCAGTAGTGGGTTCCTAGCTCTTCAGGCTGACACAGAGCTCCCAATAAACCTTTGAAGTCACGATCTGAAACATAATGCTGGCAGCAAAAGCCAGGATGTGGGAAGCAGGACCATGGGACATAGGCACCCTGCTCTTCTGTTTAACCAGTAGGTCACTTCCTATTAACAGTAGGGTTACCTCCTACAGGCAAAGCCATAAATCATGCTCCCCAGCAGCTGCCAAGTTGAGAAAGCCACCTCTGAATTTAGAAATACTGTCTCAAGTTATGCCACCTATTGCTCCATGCCCTATTCATTATGCCTGAATCTGTGGAATTCATGTTTTTTTAGCCCAGCTCATAAAAATAATGTCCTGGATGATCAAAGCTCTACTTTGATCTGCAAAACTCTTTCTTTGTCTTGAGGCACCAGCCTCAAACACCTCAAGGACATCTGCTAACGAGGCTGAAATGGGTCTGCTCTTCGCCGTGCTGAGCAGAGCTAGATGGACGAGAAGAAGCAACCCTCAAGCCAGTTTGTGCAGTAGCACGCTGAACAGTTTTTCATTTGCCTTAACCACAGCGAGGGCTCTTAGGTGTCGCAAGACATCTGGTCTCCAACCTGGCATATATGAAAGAGAACCGTTTGTCCCAGGATTTCATCAGCTGTCTTCAATTCAGTCCTGACTGAAAACTCCAGTTACTGGGATAGGAAATGGCTCTCTGTCCAGCAAATCTTGGAAAACTATCTTCATTAGGGCCAGACTCATCTCAGACTGTTCTCTTTCCCAAAAGAGACCTTGGAAGTACTCAGGCACCGATTTCTGCTTATCTTGAGTCTGGTCTGATGGAGAAAGCTTGGACTTTGGAAAACCTTTAGCATGGAGCAGGGTGTACCTCTGCATGTACGTGCTCTGGGGGATGTCTTAGCTACTCCTACTGCTGTCCTGGTAGTCCGTCACATGGTGATGGGAAAAACATAGCCTTTCTAGGAAGCATCTTGACATTGCTTGCAAGGGATAACTAGGATTTATAGATACCTTAAACCCACATCCTTTGCACGTGGGTCCTTGCTGCTAAGCCTGAAACACACTATCAGTGTGCATGGACTAGGTGTGTGGAAGCACACCAGGTTTTTCTGGCTTGGCCAGCTCAGCTTGGGTTTGGATTTGGCAAAAACTACTGGGCTTTGCTGCAACCTGTAACCACTTTAGTATCTCCTTGTGATGGCCTGAAGAGTACATGGTACTCAGGAAGAACCGAACTAGGGACTTGTCAGAGACAAGGGTTGCACTTTAGAAATGACTAGGTGAAGGAAAGGACCCAAGGTATGTGAGATTCTCATGCTATTTAATGCTGTAAGTAATGCAGACTCCTGGTGTAACTGTGTAGGGCAAGAGCAGAGGAATGGAGAGTTGCATGACTGGTAAATTCCTAAACTTGCAACATTAATGAATTTGAGAACCTGAATTAGGAAACAAAACCGAAGCTCGGAAGAAAACAAGAAGTAGAATTCTGTGTCTATAATTTGAGGGGTTTTTTTTTGGTGCACAGGCTAAGAAAAAATGCCATCTGGGATCTTAGAGACTCTGAAATATCCTGAACATTCACAGGGAACAAATGCATGGTTTTATGGAAGAGTGCCTGTGCACAGGCATGTGGCCATCGGTGTGGCAGCAAATTAGTAGGGCACATATGTAACATAAAGAGGCACATTCCATGATTCCTGGAGTTTCCAAACAGATCACGGTCAAGACAGTAAATGGAAAAGAAAAGATCGAGGTCAAAGGCCAGACTCAAAGCCAAAATCAAACACCACATCATTTTGATGCAGAGACAGATATTGCAGTGCACAGCAGAGAAGCAACCAGAGATTCAATTAGTACTCAGTCACCAAATCTCATGGGTTTCCAGTTCTTCCTTCCCCGTGTCTGAGGTTTGCACAGTACCAGTGAGCGGGGTTTTAGACACCAGCATGTGCAGCATTTAGGCCCAAATATCTGTTGCATATTATCAGGTTCTGTCACTAAGGTTTACATCACTTTCTGACTTTGCCCCCAAATGTTAGGGGTGCCACAGATGGAAGAGTTTTGCTGGGAAGGAAAACTTGGAGTTAAGCCCAGGCTAAACACATGACTTGGATATGCACAGTATTCCTGCTAGGTTTACAAGCAATTTACTTGACTCTTTCATGGATTAAATATGATGGGTTTTCACTGATCTGTGTGGTAATCCATTAATTTAATCCTGTTCATTTTGGTATGTGAATGTCTGCGTGTGTGCATTTACACTCCACTGAGTAGTGGCTTCAACTGCTGCCAGACCCTGGTTGCTTGAGTTACATCAATTCATATACAAATTCCAAGTCCAAGACTGGCTGCTGGAATCCAACATTTTAATGTTTGAGCAGTCAGGTGGTGCTTTAGGAAGCAGATAAAAGGCCCAGTGGATATAGGCAGGTTTCCTCTAATGACACACTTAATGCTTAGAGGGGAAACTATCGTAAAATTGGAGACACTTGAATCTGATGGATGAAAAAATACAGAGGCATACATCTGCAGGCACACATATACCTAGAGCTCCTATATTGTTGGGGATTTATATATATGTGCATATTTATACGTCTGCAGGTGTGTATGTATGGGGGAGCACGTATGTATTTGTCCTGCTGATGCTGTTAGGCAGGGGCTGGTGAGCGAGCGCAGCTTCTACAGCATCCCACCCCACGGGACAGGGAGGGGTTGGCAGGGTGCCCCACTGAGGAAGCTGGACCACTCCGGCCTAGCTCCAGCCTGCAGCTGGCCAGCTGCAAGCCCAAGCAGGTCGAGCCCCATCTTGTTTGATTCGGCCTCTGAGGCACACCCTGGGCTGCAGCAGCTGAAGGGCTTGGTGATCTCTGTTTCTGAAAAGCTGATGGGGCAAAACCCAGATGTCTCCATTGGAGTTAGACCTCCCAGGCATCCTTTCCAGGTGGTGGAGAGCAATGGGCACTCCGACAGCAGAATTTCTGACCTGTCTCAGGGTGAGATGACTCACTCGCTAAAAGCATATTCGCCACTGAATAAGTGGGAAGTGATGGTGACTAGCCCGAGGGGTGACTGCTTACATTTACTTCAGATTTGTCTAGAAGAGCGACTGGCTCAAGCGGTGATTACTTGCACTGACTTTGGATTTGTCTGTGTTTAATCAGATGATGGAGAAGTCTGTGGTGTTCCCTAAACAACCACTGGCTTTCTGCTGAGGTGGGTCTTGAGAGAACAGCTGGAGCAGAGCATTATGGTTTGGGGGTGCACAACAGATAAAGCCAGCCTGACCGTTTCATCTCTGCATCCACAGAACTACATCATTTTAACCAGAAATGATGCATTTTATGTTTAATTTTATTCTTCACTCATATACATAATCCACTGGTAGACAGGCTTTTCTAATCCTCTTGTCAGCGAGGGCTTTGTGGGGTTTATGTTCTCTAAGATGATATATCCTAGCAACACCAGAATTAAACTGACTGCAGTGATACAGGGAAGCTGCAGGAATGTTCAAGGTACTGGACATTCGCTGTCGTCTGATTAATACAGCTGCTCTCAGTGAAGTTTCAAACGGCTCAGCGGCGCAAAGCTGCATCCCAACAGCGACATGATCGAACGAGGTATGGACCCTTTCTTACAGTCAGGTTTTCAGGCCCCTAAAATCCCCTTTGATGTTATGCTAATTGGTAGAGGCACTGTAACATGGTTACACAGGTAGCTCTCAAAGTTGGAGGAAGGGCATGTGAGTAGCTGACAGGGAGAGGTGACACTGCTTCAGTTTCTCTGAAGGTAAAGAGATGCTGATTGCTGAGTATCATCTTTTGGCATAAGAGCTCACAGAGGAATTTTTTGGTTTAATAACAGCACTTTTCTCCATTTTTCTGTTTTTCTTGATCTGTTTTTTATTGAAGCAGAGTTATCAAAAAGGGGAAAACCAAATGGAATCCTGCTACAAAAACCATATTTGATATGATACAGCAGCTGGGGCAGCACTTTGATCTACCACAATCCTTGGATTAAATTCGGCGTATGTTCCTATGTGATACTGCAAGACATCAGTGAAGAATAAAGTCTGTAAAAAATTCCCTGTTTTTAAACAAACAAACAACCAAGAACAAAAACAAGAACAACAACAAAACTCATCAGAGAAAGGTTCTTCCCACTGATGTTGAAGACACCCTGTAGGGCACAGCTCAGATGGACGGCTGCCCTTCCCAGTGCCTCTCAGCACTAGCCCTGTCTTACCTTTGTGCCCTGAGCTGCTGGGAGGAAAAACAACTGTCCTACCACAAATTATTTAAATCTCCTTTTCCACTCTAGCCCAAGCTCATTCATCTCACTAATTCAGCAAACAGACCACGTAACTCAGCTCCCTCCTTTAGCACCAGCCCAGCTTTCAAGAAGGACAGGCAGACTGTCACACTTCCCGGTGTGACATTCCATCCTGTTCACTGCTCACCCCCAGGCATCCCTCTAAAAACGCGAGTCATAGTCCCTGTCTCCTGGTTCCTCCTTTCTTTTGGGTGTTACCAGCCTTCCCTCATCCCCAGGGCAGTGTAGGAAGGAGCCTGCCCTCCCTTACCCAAATTTCAGAATACCAGGGATCTATGCATACATTAATGTACCTACCATATCTGCAACATTAAAAGACCACACTGTACAGCACATACACAGCACATAAAATAGCATCCTGGCCAATAGTATATAGAAATGATTGATGTTATCACTCTGTTAATTACTTGCTCTTCATCAGAAAATTCTTATTACATTTAGCTTGCTCATTTGTCACTACCATCAGAATATTGGCATTTTGCCGCTATTGGAATGTTTTGATCCTGAGAAAATCAGAGCTTTTATTTAAGAAGACCATTCTAAAAGGCTTGTATCATTATGCAAGACGACTTGAAAATGTGAATTAAATAGGCCCTAAAGGCTCAGAATCAGAAGGCAAATTGAAAGAAACTATCATTCATTTATTACAAAACCTAAAACCAAACAAAGAAAAACCTTTCATGATTTTCAAGCTGGTTTCCTACTAGTCAAGGATCTGATACATGTGACTTAAAATCCTGAGCTTGACAATGTTGCTAAACTCAAAAAACTCCTCAGAAGTAGAAATCTTCTTCTTCTAGAATCTGCTTCTCAGAAGTAGAATCTCCTTCATCGAGCCCCTGCTTGCTGGTTAACGTATTTTTTTCAAGAAGTGTCCCAGCTCCCTGTGACAGCATCATGCGTTTCTCAATTCCTCTCCTCTTGCTCCCTTCTCTTTCCTGGTGGTGTGAGATACTGAATGCTCATGCTGCTTCCAACTCCTTCCCATTTGCTTTGCATTTGCTTTTTTGTTTCCACTGTTGTTTGCTTGGACTTCTCCCTAGGACGTAGCTGCAAAGAAACAGCCAGTTGCAAAATGACGCTAAAGGCAACCCAAAAAAGGAAGGGATGCCACCAGCCCAGAGACCCTGGGGAGCTCTTGTGGCATTGCAGGCAATCCCCAGTGCTTTTACCAGCTTCTCCTTCCCTACCAGAGCTGATCCTCCTCTTCTTCATCTCTTTGCACTATTACCTGCCTGGCTGGGCTTCGGAGACAAGGTCTTCACTTTCTAAGGGAGTGGCTTTGGCCATATCAAGGTCCCTTTCTGTAACCAGTCAAACTGCACTGGGAAAAAAAGTGTTGAGAGAGGTGGGAAGAGGTGCTGGCCCTGTGTGACAAGCTCTCTCACCCTCAGTGATGCCAGAATTATAATTCGGTAGACGCTGTGAAACTAATTGCTATGGCACTGCACTGTCTTCTTAAAGCTTTTGTTGCAAGTTGTACAGCAGTGTTCCTGCCAGCATATGCTTATCACCAAAATGCTGCTTTCCTCTGATTTTCTGCCTTTCAAAGGAGGGCAAGAATGTCCCACTGTGACTGGGAGCAGGCATGAAAAACCCCAGATTACTCTCTGAAATTAGGTTTGAGGACAAAACCAGATCTGACTACTCTTTACGGAGGAGCTGGCTTCTTAGCACGAGATTTCCACAACTAAGCATACAAAGTGAGCTTTGTAAGCCCAAGGTGAAGGTAGTCTTAAGGCAATACTGTTTAAAAGCACATCCCCACTGCTCCAAACAAAGTCCAGTTCGAATAAATTGCACTAACGCAGCAGTCAGCAGTAAGGGAGGTTGGAAATGCACTTTCATCTTCTGTTCCAATGGATGTCCACTGCTATTTCCATTTCAGTGCCTAAAAAACATCTGAGTTACTCCCTGGTGTATACAGTGCAGGACACTGGAGATCTAAAAAAAGACATTCGATAAATGCTTCCATGCTTCTTGCCCATAATGGCAAAAAACTTTTGATGGTCTCTACAGATCTCTGCCTGAGATGAACTGTTGTACTCTGCTCCTGTGCCCTCAGCTCAGCCCCCCAACTCAGGTTCTGCTCAGGGGCGCCAGCTCCGAGCAACCCTATGTGTTTCATCTAGACATGGAAGATCTTGTATATTTGGGTAAGACTCTAGCTCATCTGTATGGTGCTAATTTTTTTCTTTCCAGCGTCTTTTCCTGAAAGGCAAGTTGTTGTTTAGCTGCTGATCACCGCACCAGGGGGAGCCTCGCTTCAGTGGTGGGAAGTTTTCTGCCTGGGCATTGAGCAGAGCACTTTGAAAGCTCTGGAAGTTAAAGGCACCAACCAAATATGGTGTTATTTTCTGACTTAAATACAGGAAAGGAACTAAAATATCATCTCTCTCTGCACTGCAGATCTATTTAATATTCCTCCCTTATCTGCAAGCAGAACTTCTACTGACAATTGGAGCTTTATATGCAAAATACAGTAAATAGCAGGGTCCTCAATGCAAGCAGAAGAGGGAAACAAAGAAATACCAAGCACAAGAGGAAAAACTTGCATGGCAGGCACCCAGGGTCAGGGGTCACCACTGAAAACTTCGGATGCGATCTTTCTATGCATCACTTGCTTCCTGTGACTAGGGTGTGCAGTACCATATGGATAAATTCATTTAAATTCATTTGAATGTCTGGTTCATCCAGATATAATAGAGCATCGTATAATGGCTTGTGAATACACACATAAGCTTATCCTAATGGAAGGTCCCAACAGATGAGAGTTTTGAATGCATGCCTGACACTCAAAAGAGCATCCCGTGTGATTTTTGCTTGCGCTGACTCATGGTCTAGTCAAGCATGCACATATCTGGGGAAAGATGTCAGGTCATGATCATGTGCATCATGCACGCCGGTGCACAACCGGGATGACTGTTGTGTGTAAAAATAGCAGGAAAACATGAATCCGCTTGTGAGCAAGTGAATCTGGAGCTGTGTGCGAGGGGGGCAGGGAAGTGGCCATGCTTGTCTGCCGTGTGAGGCCTGCTTTAGGGACCTCTGAGCTGCACTGGAGGAGGGCCTTCAAGGCACCGATAGGTTCCTGGAGGCAGCTCTGCAATCACCATCTGTCAAACACCTCTGACATGTCGAAGCAAACTCTTCTGCGCGAAATGCAGACATGCTCTGTGTCAGCCTTAGCAAAAGGTGATAAGAGCCGTTCTGGTAGATGCATTAGCAGGGAGCACCAAAAACCCTCCCTTACATGGCAATCCTGGTTTCCTCTCTCACCCTCAGCTGGAAGGAGCAAGGCTGTTATTCCTGAGCCCTTGGCAGCGTGTGTACTAGGTAGATGGAGGAGGAATTGTGTTTATTCCTGTAGCAGATTGCCACAGGGTCATTTTCTCTCTCTGTGCATCACTGTCTCTCAGACTTCACCCTACAGATGCAGCAGCCCTTCCTTGTGGGCTGTGTCATGAGCCGCAGTGAGGGTTGACATCTGCTGTCCCTATCGCCCCATCTCTCCCACATGGTGGTTTTCTGCCGCGTATGTGTGCAGGGGAAGATGGGCTCCAGTTGGGCCAACAGGCTGAACCACAGGCTGAAGGTCTGAAGGCTACATCATGGAGAACCGCCACCCCATGATTCAGATGCAGCCTTGGTGTACCAGAGCTATTTTTGAGATGCCATGTCCTTCACTGAGACGGAGGGGTTGTGGTAATGCAGCTACAGCCATTTGCAATGCATGTTTCACTCTGGTTGATTAAGCAGGCCATTTTACCTCCATCCCTTTTTGTAGAGGACCTACACCGTGACTGCTGTGGGATGACACCTGCAGAGCTGATCCTTTCTGACAACTGAGCGGTGCTGCAGTCGCTCAGCTTGCCTCTGAGAAAATTGCCTGAAAGCCTTCCAGTATCTCCTGATCCTGTCCTCCATCCCAGCATCCAGCCAAGCCCTAATCTGATCAGTGAGGCAGGTTCTGCAACTACGGGGCAGTGAGGACATGCTTGGAGTGCTTGTGCTCTTGTCCAGGAAACCCCATGATTGCTAATGAGTCCATCCTTCTTTATTTGGAAAAAAAAAAAAATAGAGGGAGACAAAACCAACTTTTCTTTTTCTTTTCACCCCTGTTAGTTCCATAATGTTGCTCCCATGCCCCCAGGGGTGAAGGAAGCACCTTTTTTTTCTGGGATAAGGTAGGCAGGAATGTTCTTTAGAGGGACACACAAAGTCAGGATTCCCCTAACCAGACCAGTCTGGCTCAGCCTGGGCTAGATAAAGTTTTGCTTAGAAATGGGTTGGAAAGCAGTGGAAAAATCCCTCTTTCTACAGGGAAAACTCCCATCGGCTTCAGACGGAGTTTTGCTTAAATGTAGGCACCAGGATGTGCTATAAAGAAGATGAAAGCTGCATGCAAATGAATTGCACAGCAGCCGTGAGACCCGGAGTGGCTTCCTCCTAACCTGTGACAGACGCAGTAGCTGCCCAGCAGGACGCAAAGACCCACGGTTCGCCGACCGATGTGACAGATCATGCTGAAAGGCCTGCTGCGATTATTGCGTTCCAATGGGAATGTAACAAAACTGGAAGAGCCAGATCAAAATCTGCCAGCCCCAGGAATCCAGGAACCTCTGAGGACGTGCAGCATGGGGAGCAGCGGCTCAGGAGGGAGTGTACAGCTGATGGAGGATAAGGGCAGGGGGAGCAAGGAAGGCCCTGATTTCAGGGCCTACTCTGAGGGCAAACCTTGCTTCTGTGATGCTTGGTGTGTCAGCTCTGAGCTGCACAAGCTTAGAATGGCTGCATAGAGGCATTCGTTGTGGTGAAGGATTGATGGGGTGCTCTAGCCCCTGGCATAGATTCATTGAATCATAGAATGGTTTGGGTTGGAAGGGACCTCAAAAATCATTGAGTTCCAACCCTCCTGCCATGGGCAGGGACACCTCCCACTAGAGCAGGTTGCTCAAAGCCCCATCCAGCCTGGCCTTGAACACCTCCAGGGATGAGGCATCCACAACTTTTCTGGGCAACCTGTTCCAGTGTCTCACCACCCTGACAGTGAAGGATTTCTTAATATTTAATCTAAATCTACCCTTTTTCACTTTAAAGCCGTTCCCCCTTGTCCTATCGCTACATGCCCTTCTAAAGAGTCCTTCCACATCTTTCTTGTAGGTCCGCTTCAGTTACTGGAAGGCTGGAGCCTTCTCTTCTCCAGGCTAAACAACCCCAATTCTCTCAGCCCATCTTCACAGGAGAGGTGCTTCAGGTCTCTGATCATCTTCGTGGCCTTCCTGTGGACTCATTCCAAAGGATCACCACTCTGAAGTCAGTACCCTGCCAATACATGATGGGGCATTGCTGAAGGGATGGCTCTGAAAGGTCCCTGGGAAAGGCCATATCCCACACTCCCTGCCATGGGACATCTGAGTACACACACAAGTCCCCCACCATTGCCTCAGTGAAGACCCAGCTTTCCCCATTAATCACAGTCATTTATGTAAAAGCCACCTTTTCTACCTAATCCAAGACCACAAGGTGCTAGTGCTCAATGAAAGGGAAGATAAAATGTTAATAGCTCAGAGGATCACTTAGTGTCAGTACATTTTTGGCCCTGTTCAAGAAAAGACCCTTTCCACAGCTTTCTACCACCCTGCTCTCCTCCTGGGCTGGCTGTGGTGGGAGTTGAGTGCTGTCCCCCAAGTCCTTCTGTGAGAAGGGAGAGCAGATATCCACCAGAAGTCCAAAGCAATCATACTCCCTCTCCTGTCATAGGTGGTCCTTGCTACTCCCTTTTCCCTTCATCACCTCTTTTGGAAAGAAAGAGGGGAGCTGAAAACACCTCTTAGATGCTTTCTTCAGCTTGAAGGGGGAGCAACTGGCTGCGACACTTTGGTTGCCCTCTTCTCCCTTCTCCAGCCCTGGCGTGGAGGGTGCAGAGCCTCAGGAGCCATGGGGATGAGCTGGGTGACGTGGGCTCAGCAGGACGTAGAGTTCATGTTGGGACAAAAACTTTGCACAGAGTTTCTGGCTGTGTGGGAGCTGCCTTTGGGGCTGGGGCGGAGGAGGTGGGTGCACAGCACAGGGCGGTGGGAGGGTAGACTGGGGAGGGTTTGGAGAGCACAGCAGATGTTGGGGCAAGTGTATCAGGTGACCAGGAAAACAGGCTCCTTTTAGGCTTCGTGTCAATTCCTTACTGGGCTCTTAAAATTAATTACCAGGTGGAAGAGTGAGCCAACAGCAATGTGCCAAGCCCTTCATACACGTGCACACATGCATTTTTCCAGGCCACTTCAGGAACAGCCTGGAAGTACCTTGGTCTTCAGAGAACACCAAACCCTTCTCATCTCTCATGCACAAGTGACCCTCAATAGATGTGGGCTTAACAGGCAGAGGCAAGAGCTTTTCTTGCAATTTTATCCAATACACTGCTCAAGATAAGCAACATAAATGTAAGGTGGGGAGGGATAATCTGGGAAGGGAGTGACAAAAGACGCCCTCACAAGATGAAAAATAGGTTGTCAGCAACTGCTCAGAACACAACTGGTTCTCACTAGGCATCAGCAGCTGCAGAAGGGACAAAATCCAGCAAGATAAAAACCGCAAAGGGTGAAGGAATGTAGAACAACAAGAATGGTGGGATGGGACAGGTGGCACTGGAAGCTATCAATAAATATTTGGACATTTCTAATGGGCAGCAGGAGGTTGTTTCAGAATGTATTTCAGATTCTTAACATGGTCAATATTGGGCACTGTGTGCAAGCAGGGAAACCTTGAGCTCTGGCTACCCTGCTAGGCAGAGCTAAAGGGATGGTGAGAGAGAGAGAGAGAGAGAATTGGGACAAAGCAGATGGCAGCATATAAAATGAGATCGTCTGTGCCTCAGAAATGCCTCATTTTCTCCCTTGTTTATAGAAGTGCCGCATCATATATAGACATCTCTCCATGAAGAAGTCAAATCAGGTGACATTGATTTGTCCCCAGTCTCTGGCACACTCCCAGGCACAGAAGTAGATGTGGCCCTGGTCTTGCAACAAAGACCCATCAAAAGCTTCTGCCTTTCTTATGACATAGGCAGAGACTACTGGTTGCTGCTGTGTCCCTGCCATGCCCCTGCCGGTGTTGGACCGATGGTTTGGTTGCTTGCCCACTCACTCCCAACCCCCTTTCAGGTGAAGTGTGTCAGACTTTAACAGGAAAGACCTATTTATGATAATTTTTAAGATAATGCACCTTATTTTGGCTGAATTATGCTAGGGAACAATCTCATGGGCACTTCAACCATCTGGTGTATGCACCAGGCAGGAAAAGTGAGGAGCAAGTGCAGTGAAGAGGGTGGTCACTCAGGGTCCAGTTCAATAAGGGACCTGAAATACTTGGTCAGGTTCTAAAGAAAGTGGCATCTCTGTTAGTTTTAGAGCAGAAGGCCACCCCACAGGCTCATGTCAGCAACAGGGTCTCTCTGGGTTTGGATGACAAAGGCCAGATTTGGACATCTGTGTCTTCTCTGGATCTGTCACTTGGTGGATACATAATGATGTGATATAAGGGAGCCCAGCCTTTGCATTCTGCTCCTGTTCTCCTGCAATTTCACTTTCTGTGTGTTTGCCAAGCAGACGAGAATATGTTTCTGCAGTAGCTTGCAAAATTAGGGGGTTTCAACAAGCAAATCTTAATTTGTACTGAGCTAAGATTAGGTAAGATTAGATCTGTGCTGTTTTGCCACATAACAAATGTAAATAAAGACACAAATTCATGAGCTTTAGCTCATACACAGCTAACAGTAGGGAAAAAAGGAGCTTTTGATTATTGAACTTCAGGAATATTTTAGTACAAAATAAGCCAGTATCTAAGTAAAATAGCCAAAAGCACCAGTATTTAAAAGAAGGGTTTGGACAATAATTAGCTTTATCATTTATGATCTGGCATTTCCTTATGTCGTTTTTCACTGTATGTCATAGACTGGAGCATGTTTTCAGTGGCCTCTAAACTTGTGCGCTACAATGGCGGGGCTTTTGAAGGTGAAGAAATACTGATGAGCAATGCAGGCTATCAGAAAGGTGGCTTTCAGTGGGTGAGCTGGGACATGACCTGTTGTAACCAATAGACCCCTCTGCTAAAATGATTATAGTTCCAGTTTAGTTTACATCTAGAGCACTGTAAATTCATGGAGATCGGTGGAGTTCAGTTAGTGGAAGTGTAGGGCGAACTGAGCCCTTTAAGTATCCTACATCTAGGTAGTCCGTTTATCTGACAGAGGTATAATAATATCATGGCACATTCTCACTTTTTATGTGTTTGTTGAGCAGATGATAATACGTTCCCATAGCAGCCTGCAAAATTTAGGTATGAACCCTTGATTCAGCTTCAGCTGCGACTGAAGTTGTTTCAACATGGGCATATAACGATTTAATAAGAAGATCAGTGCATCTCAGCTTGTTGAATTAACTTGTGGTTGGCATTAGAGAGGCAGGGCAAAGGGCAATGAAAAGGCAAAATTATCTGCCATACCACGTCATTTTTCACTGAACCACTGCTTTGAACCAATATCTAGATATGAGTTTTTAGTCCTGGTTTCAGTTCTGGTTGAAAAAGGACTTAATAAAAAAAAAGAATAAATCAGGTTCAAAGGCAGCTTGAGAAAAGTTCAAGCTTTTATTTGATCAAGCTACAGCTCAAGTTTCTCAGTTCTGAGATTTTATTGCTACGCAATATATAAATTACCTACATACAATATTATAATATAGAAATTTATATTTATGCCAAACGCACAACGCAAAAGTACCCTCTTTTTGTCAGTGCCAACACATTACAAGGAACCCTCTTTGATTTCCCGCCTAACGCAGTTCCTACAAGGGACAGCTTGCTGCTGGAAGTGGTCTTGGTGCTCGGAGCTGGAAACATCCTGGAGCCTGGCAAGAAATCTGGTTGGGAGATCCCCAAGGCTGAAGCATAGCCCTGCCTCCGTGCATCACTGCTCACCCCACCTCCAGCCCCACTGAGCTCTGTGGGAGCTGTTGTGGGGTCTCTTCTGCAGCAGGCATGAAGCCTTAGGGAAAAGCTAGAGCTGCCAGCTGGCACTAGCTCCCACGTGTGTATGCAAACCTCCTAGATGGTTCAGTAAAACAAAGAAATTAGTTCTCTTTCTGCATGGTTTGTTTGTTGTTTTTTTTTTAAAAAAAAAAAAACAAGGAAGGGTGAACAAGGCTCAGAAAGCCTTTCACAGCACACCTGGGCATCCTTACTGGAGGGGAGGTGATGCTTCCTGCTGTCTCCTAGCAAAGGTTTACAGGGCAGTGTTGAGCCAGAGGCAGTCCTTAGCCAAATTTCAGCCAGTTGAAGCTATTCTAAGCAGAGTCATTTTTATTTGAATGTAAAACCTGAAAAACTGCTTGGAAAAGTGAAGCCAAACAGAAAACTAAGTATTAGATATGTTTGAGGGAATGCAAATAGGTCACCAAGGGTTAAAATGAAACACAGAAATAATTTCCTTATGGCACAAGCGTACATAGCAAACCAAGAAAATTCAGAGTAAAGAATCAACTTACCAGAAAACAGCCTGAACAAAACATGGTACCGTATGGAAATTTACAGCTAAGGCACCTAATCAATCTTACCTCTGTCCTCGTAGTGGGACTTGGCACTCCCTGTGCTTATGAATTATAAATGCAGCAGTGTTTTCTACAGATCAATGCCTTTGGTCCAAGAAACATTAAACTAGTTGTTAATGAAAACAGACTGTTCCTCTCTTTGTGTCCTGTATATACAATGCTAAGCTAAGGCAGTTTTAACTACTCGTTTGGAGATTTCAATGTGTTATAAAAATCCAGATTAAAAGAAATCCCAAACTCTGCTGATAAAATGAACCTGTTAGGGGGGCTACAAGGTATTCCAGCCAGCAATGTTGGTCTCTCGCAAGGCATCGGTGTGTGTGGAGGTGCTAAGCCAGCAGCAGCTTTCTCACCCAGCCTGCTAGCTCTTTGTTCTTCCCTAAACCATGTTTTCTATCATCTTCTCCTTCAGTCCAAACACCCAGTCTGACTTCCTTGCCTCAAAAATGAAAGGGAGAAAAAAAAAAATAAGATTACTCTAAACTTCAATCCATTTCCTTGTGTAGCTCATAGCATGGCTGCACAGATAGCTCTGGGGGAAAGGCAGAATAAATAGGGCTGAGTAAGCTGTCACTGACACTGGAAGGAGCCGCTCTTCAAGTCACTCTCTCACTGTAATAGCTCTGATCAGCACCGCAGCTAAAAGCAACCATTACAGGATTTTAAGTCTGGAAAGTAACTGGAATTCCCTTGTCCCTTGGTGACGCTTGCTGTGCCTTGAATTAAACACAGGAGCAGATCGCATGGCGTGGCTGCAGCCTTGCGACCTGAGGGTTGAACTTTGCTGCTCTTCCTTGTCACGGGCTATCAGACGAGCCTTGAGAGGCTGTAGATGAGGAATACCTGAGGGAATGGTTTGGGAAGACACCATTTCAAGTCCAGCCACCCCTAGTATTGCTAGAGGCCTACAATAGTTGCTGTAAAGCTGAAGGTGGACAGGACCTTTCCTCACGAGAACATCTTATTTGCTTCTCAGGCTGTAGCTCCTGCCTTGAGAGCTACCCTGAGCACCCTAATCCCCAGAGGACAGGAGATGCACCATGGCTCAGGCTCAGCTCCACAGAGGGCAAAGCATCCTGCTTTCCCTCATTATGACATTTACATTACGACACTCAACAGGCAATAAAACATCAATCTGTTGCCACACGTTGGAGACATGCGAGGTTGGCATACAGTACTGGTGTAATAAAGAGTTAGAGAGCTGGATGCAACTGCAAGGGGTAGGGAGGCAGAAGGACTTGAAGTTGCTCCTTTCTGGCAGTAGTTGACTCATGTGGTGTGTGGCACATTTTCCACAGATGCATTGCATTGTAGTGGAATCTCACCAAAATCTCTACTTCATGACTAAGCCCTCTTTAAATTTATAATTTCCTTCCTTAAAGCTCTTTACTGCTTGCATCTGATCCTAGTGGGGAGGTATTTTATGTGCCTTGCATGTTTGCTACACTTAAGGTTTCGAAGATCCACGAACTACTGAAACTATTTCTTCTGGAATGCCTTTAGCTTAAGTTTCCAGCTAATCGTTTTTGTGCAATATGGAGAGCATCACAAAAAGCAAGTTTATTGCTGTCTTGGACCTTGAAAAATGTGCTGAGCAATAATAAAAATAGCCCTTTTTTGGCCTTTCCCCATCCTAGGGGCTGCTGCACAAAAAATAAAGGAATTACATTGTTTATTAGTGAGGGTTATTGAACCACTGTTATCTTTTGTACAGACAGGAATACGGAAATGATGTTCTAGGTTTCAGAGCTGGAAGCAATGTTGGAGATTCTGGCCAACAATAGCATCAACATTATTTTCTCTGTCTATTTCTTCCTTGTGTCTACCCCACAATTCCTCTGGGAGCAAACAAAAATTGGGTGTTTTTCTGTCCTGAAGAGGCTCAGCTAAAAAGTAAATTACTGAACAGAAAATCAGTTCTGTTTTACCTCAAACCAGAATATTTTCTCAAAGCACCTGACAGCTAGTGCTTTAAGGAAATTTTTATCAGTAACAACATGCAAAGAAAAGCCTAATCAGTCACACCTTATAACTTTGCAATAACAGCACTAATTAAAAATACATAGAATAGTGCATGCGAGATAGCCCTACAAAGGATGATAGAAGATGACAGCTTTCAAATTGCCAAATTTCTGTCATTATTTTCAAACTCCAATGCGTTCAGCTGTAACTAAGCATGCGCATAATCCAGCTTTTGCAAGATGCTGAACACTAGAACATCTATTTCTATTACATCTTTTAAACTGCCTTGTTGGAAACAAATGAGTTCTGAGTCATTTTCATTGAGGAATTAAATGCTATGTTGCTGTCTCTGTTAAAAATTAACAAGAGATTATCAGCACCCGGGCTCACATTTCTATTGTTCTGAATCTATCTGTATTCATAATCTACATTACTGATAAAAGGCCCAGACAGTGGAATTAAATATTATGGAAATACAAACGTTAAACATTGTTTCCATGTGTTTTGGCAGTAATGACTCAGAGCTAAACTGCTATCTCTAGACATCTCCCTCCCCACATGCTATAAACTGTGCCCTGCAGTTCTGCTGTGTTAAAAGTCCTGCTTTCTGACCTCTCTCTTCTGCAGAAGGTGTTCAGCAGAAGGGACAGGTGGGCTGTCACCTGCCTTGGGAACTCTGGAGGTGGAAATGTAATGAGAAAGGAGTTCTTATTGCAGGGAGGGACGTGAACTATCATGTCCTTGTGTTGCTGGTATGGCCAAATAGCAGAAGGCAGGTTAGATGGGGCTTTGAGCAACCTGGTCTAGTGGGAGGTGTCCCTGCCTGTGGCAGAGGGGTCAGAACTAGATGATCTTTAATGTCCTTTCCAACCCAAACCATTCTGTGATTCTATGGAAGAGCAGCACCTGATACCAGGGGTTGTCTTCCAGTTCTAGGAAGCAGCAGCTTTGCAAGGGGGGATGGTCTGTATAGGCATGTTTGGCAAAACAGGGTATCACTACAGACTTCACCCCAATTATTATTTTTTTTTTTCAAACTAGACACTTGCCCTTTGCTAATAGCTGCAGATTGAATGGTTTCCTAAAGTTTTATGTAAAGATAATTGCTCTGAGACTACATAAAGCTCAAATCTTTTTGAACCAGTACTGCACAGTCTTTGCCATTATACTTGAATACCTCCCATTTGTGCTTAAGGATTCTCACTTTAAGGCTCAAAGTGCCCAGAGAGTCTTAGCGCAACAGATTAGAACCTGAGCATAATTGCTGTATGACTTAGCTTTCATCATCTTGCTATGACCCACTTTTGGAGCATATGCTTACGCTGCATTCAGAGCTGTAAGAGCGACGCAGATGCACCGAATTGACCTTGAATAGAAGTGCTGAAGTGCTAAGAATAGCTGAGGTGCCTGCAATCACCCAGCTACGGCAGCGGCCAGCCCAAGCCAAATGACTTTGATCCTTGAGTGGGATTTGCAGGTCCCACTGAGCGGCCGCAGGACAGTTGGGCGGGGGACAGCTTTCTCCTTCCGTGAAGGACAGAATTTGCTTTCTAACATATCTACATTCATGTAAGATTCTCATCAACACAGGGCATCTTCTCACTGGTGATGTGGGAGGTAGGGCGCGATCTCTTGCTTCTGACTCAAGCAAAGTAGGGTTCCAACTGTTGTTCCAAGATGAGTTATTCAGCCACTTTTGTCCAGCTATTCTGACACAGTCTGAATTGTAAATTTTCTTCTTGCCATACTCTGTTTTTTTATTTCCTGGGGAAAGATTTTGGTTTTGACAATTCAGTAGCCTTTCACAAGAGGTTTCTTCCCAAACATTCCTGAAGCTGAGCACTCTCAAACACTGTCAGTTTATGTGGAAATGCAATATCAGGATGCCAGCAACTGCATATGCTTTAAGGGAAGCTGGTCACTAAAACACTGGGGTGGGACATCCCAGAGCTGGGTTCTGCCACTTATTCTGTGTCTTTGGGCAAGTCATTTCAGGACAGAAGGAACAAAATTAATGCTTAAGTCCTCCAACTACAGTATCTTGCTATTGCTCTTCCAGATTCCTGTCTATAAAATGAGACTGCCTATCCTCACTGGATTGCTAACAAGAACTCAAATATTATGATGTGATAAAGGAAAAAAGGTAGCTGAATTCCTAAGGTAGATAAATATAGTAAGTAAAATCAGGACAAGAGTAACCTAGTAAGTATTCTTGAGGTTGTGGCTGCCCGAGAAGATGCTTTAGCTCTAGCCCTGTATTTATATTTCATTTAGGAAGTAATTTTACAAGGGAGGCACAATAGCATTCTTCTAAGAGGCAAAAAGGTTTAAAAGAAGTAAAAAGTGTTTCCAAAGATACAGACAGAAGAATCAGTGATGTTGTGAGTTTTTTGTTACTGCTGTTGTTTAGGATTTGGGAGAGAGAGGATCTAAAACTGTAAAAAAAAAAAAAAAAAAAACAACAAAAAAAAAAAACAAGCCACTTGTGTTCATCTTGCATAAAATGGGGCCTGGGCTGGACTTGGCCATGGCTGGTGCAATTCTCAGTTGGTTGCAGGAGCCCAGCTCTGATGCACACGAGCATGTAAGAGAACTGTATTGGTGCACATCTGCTGCAACTTCATGCTCTTCATTATTTAGTGATTACTGGGACATAGAAAGTGAACTTCCCGTCCCTTCTTTTCATTTCACTGCTGGATTTCTCTCCATCTGTGTAATTACTTTAATATATATCTTAGGGTACAATGCTTTGTCCCAAGTTGATAATTACTACAAGTTTCTCTTACTTCCTATTCCCTGTTTACTCTTTTTGTTCATAACCTTATAGTAGTCTCATTGTTATTCATTTTCTCATATGCATAAAAAATAGATTCTCGGTTACTGTAGTGGGGAGTGATATATAAACTCAACTAAAAGCTATTGAAGTTTTACTTCCCTTAGCTTGCTGGTGCATTTTGTCTTTTCTTTAAGTGTTTTTAATCAGTAAGTCCCATTTCATAACATCTTATCTGTTACTATAAGGCTGCCTCCAAATGCTCCTCAGCTTGTATTCATCTCAGCAGTTGGTTCGCACTTTATTGGTGCTATTAGCTCTCATCAGTTCCCCAGAGGTCTCAGTGAAATGTCCATGTAAATGCAGTGGAAAATAGAAGTAAAACAAATCCTTTGCATACTTAAAAAAGATTTTATAGGAAATCTAAAAATAAAAATATTTGTATTAATAGTGGCACTGTCTATTGTTGCTTGTCCAATGCTTTCCATGATGAGCTCCTGTTCTCTGTTCACTTTGCCAAATGGCAACAATTGGGAATAAAAATTTCCCTGCTGGGCATCTGCTCATTTAGCTGAAATTTAAGTGCAAAATAAAACAGTTCAGTCACATCCAACAATGTGGCTAGAAACTATGTATTGTTTTGATGATTTTAATTTTTATCTTCCATTTGGGAACTCTAGTTGGCCCCCATGCTTTATAGGAGGGACATGAAACTAACCGTAGACGACTTTTGTATATTTGGTATCTCCAGAAATATGAGCCCAAATATGGCCAAGTTTTAGACCTTTTAGGGGAAAAAAATGCAGTTAGCACATGCTTTGTAGATCTCTGCTGCAGCTGTGAGCTAAATACCTTGGAGAGTCTGTCTGAGCTGGACACCATTCCTTCAGGACTGTGTAATTGCAACTCTGGGCTACTATGGTCTTAGATCTTGTTTATCCTGGCCTCTCAATGTCCCTCTTTTTCTGGCTGGTGGTAGTGAGGGAGAGAAGTTGTTTGGTTTAAATATAGGAAAGATCATAACTAGAGCTTGGAGATGTGTGAGCAATTTTGGGCAAGGATAGAGGAAGGAGAGAATGGGGAAATGAGGGGAGATTTGGGCTGGGTGAGAAAATGTAGAAGGTTGGACTGGACAAGGAGCCAGGAATAGGAAGAGATGAGGCTGGGAGCAGAAGAGGTCAAATTCGAGAAGGGCTGTGGAGGAAAACGTGTGGCCATTCACACATGATCCCCTGCAAAACGCAGGGGAAATCCATGAGAGGGGCCATAGACTTTTTATAGTCCGTGGATAGTTAACTCTCACCTGTCCTCTCTAGGACAGGGTCACAGAGAAAACAACCAGCTGCCAAACATTCTGCAATGTCCTACAGACCTCTGCCACCTGGTGAGCCAGTCAGCTCCAGCCCTTGTGCTGATCCGTCCTGATTAAGGCAAAATCAGGGGGCAGGGGATGAGTATTTTCAGGGTTTTTAAAAAAGGAAAAATAGAGGAAAAATTTCCCTGCTCTCCTACCTCCTCCATTAAGCATTATTTTAGAGGAACATTTTTTTGTTGTTATTGTTGCAAAACCAGATATTTGAAAGGTAAGAAGTTCTGGAATTAATATAATCCCTGTGACTTCAATTTAGCTGTTGGCTCAGGCTGTATGTTACAATCTCTGATCATAAAAAAGAATTAATGGCTACACTGGAAAGCTTCAGTTGCCTCAGGGACAACGATTGTGATCTGATTATGTTCAATAAGGGCAAGCACTGCACACTTGCCACCAATAGTGTATGTATATTGGTTATCCTGAAAATTAAATTCCTAAGCAGGGGTAAATTATGACAAAAGTGTATGGGACATACAATATAGGTAGAAAAGGGAAAATAAATATAGGCATTTATTTCAGAGGAGTTTATTTAAGATGGAAAAATGTCAAATTTCCCCCTTTGTCAAAGGAGGGACTAACCAACAGTCATGATTCAGTGGCAGAAGGAAGTCAGCTGTTGAAAAGACATAATTTCTACAGTGAACAAAAAAGAATAATCCATATAAGTAGAAATTATTAAGTGTTGAGAATAGCTAAGTAAAGATTTCAGAAAAAAAATCTGCAAATGACAGCCAAGGATAACATGAAAGCATTCAATTATTAGGGACAATGATGACATTTTAGGCCCATCACTAGAATCAGTAGGCAAAACTGATATCGGTGATGCAAACAAGAAGAAATATTTTTAAAAGAAATTTTTTTATTCAGAATAGAGCAAGATTTGTGCTTGCATCCTAGCAAAGTCATACATGGCTTTCAATGTATCAGCAATTAAAGATGCTCAGAAAACACCTTGGAATTCGAAATAAATTTCAGAGGACTGGGAAAATACTGAGTCCATGCCAGAATTCAGAGGGTGTGACAAGCCACTAATTATAGGCTTGTTAGACTGACATCAGTTGTAGGCAAAATGACAGAAAAATGACACGGATCTTCAAAGGAACTGACATCTACAAATATAATTATTACCCATCAATATAGATTAATGAAAATGAGCTATTGTAAAGCAAGCCTGATTCCACACTTGAGGAATTTATATAGTTGGCTAATACAAGTACTGTAATAGATTTATTAAGACTTCTGACTTAATACTGGATGGTGTTCTGTTAAAAACATGAGCGCTAGCCAATTTTCAGAGTTTTTATTGCAGATATGTTGCAAATGTGAGGTGCACCTGGTAATTAGCCTTTAAATATACGTTTGTCTTGAAGTCAATCTTCTTCACTTACCTGGTTAAATATCCATGGCCTGACCAAAGTCAGTATGTACCTGACGCTCTAGGTAATTTAGAGATGCTGTGACTCAAAGCTGCAGTGTTGCTGTGCAAAAGTGCTTAGCATATGTAAATAAGTACCTCCAGCACAGCTCGGGAAAGGCATTTTTTAAGTTTTCTGTGTATTTTTTCCCTTCCCTGCATCCCAGCTTTAACAAACTGCAGTGACCAAAATCATGAGAGCTCGATATAATCATCCACATGAAGACAGTCCAAGGAGGTCCTACAGGTGTGTAGGAGTTTGCCCCATGCAAGCCAAACCCACTTGGGGACTGGACCAAAAGCTCCCCATATCCCACAACGCTGATGGGCAGCACTTGCTGAGAGAGATGTGGAGCCACGTGGCTTGTCACGGAAGAGATACTGCTGCAGTAGGACTTGCTGGCCTGAAGGACAACTAAGTGGCCACAGATGAAAGACATGAGGAGCTTGCTCCTGGTTTGTGTGAGGTTGAGCTGTGTCATGTATACACAAAGACAGGTGATTTATGACTTCAGAACAGAACTTCTGGAACATGTTTGTGAAATACGCCTTGTTGATGTGGGCTGTAACCACAGAGAGGGGAATCTCATCAGAGCAGAAGGTATTTGCATTACTGTTGCAATCACCCTAACAATTTCCCAGCTTAATATGTTGGAAAAATCAATTGCTTCTTTGCAAGCATGGAGAATGCAGAATGTTTGGGGGGGCGGTATGTGTATCAGTAAAGCACTGGTTGCAAACTCTAATTTCTATTTCCATTTTTTTCCGTAAAAAAAAAATCTCTTTCCTCTGCCTATCTGTCATGCAAGGGCTTGAATGTTTTGCCTCACCAGTACTTTCCGTCTCACTTTTTCTTCAGCGTACTAAGAACTATTGTTTCACTTTGTTTGCTAGCTGTTTTCACCCTTTTTAAACAGCTCTAGGCTCCCATGACGCAGATAAAGGATATACCCTTGCCATCTATATGCCCAAATGAATTCAGGGAAAGGTAGCCAGATCCCTGGAAGGTCTTTCGCAGGGACTTCTGCTGTTTCTCTTTCATTTATTAGAACCACTGAGGACTAGTAATCTGCATTACTGCTTGGGTGTTTTAGCAATAGCAGTGTTATCAGCGCTACAGGCAACACATGGAAAAACCATCCCTATTCTAACTGCTATGTGTAATGTAGGCTGTACAGACTGCTCTGTGTTTTACATATTAACAGAGATGCGCAGATCACAGATGAGGGGGATGGGTGGAAAATTGCTTTTCCTTCCCCTTCTCTCCACGCTCCACGTCTCCAGATGCTTCACTTAGCTCTGCCATTTCACTGTTCAGCTCCTATTGTTAAAAATAGAGTGAGGCACTAATTCTAAGAAAGCACTTGAAGGCACAAGGTGAGGGAGATGGCTCGAACAAAACTGGGGGAGAACAGAAAAAGACATTCAGGTAGATGTCCTTAAATGGCTGCACTTTAAGAATATAAGGACGTGTGCCCTTGTGGATGGATTCTGCGTAAAGGTGAGCACTCTCCACTCCCATCAGCTTCTGCCGCAAGGGAGGACCTCCCAGCATCTCCCAGGAGACAAATTCTTATGAGAAATCAGTCAGAGCACCACCCATCCCCGGGCACCTTCCTGGCCTGCATTGCATGTGGGACATGGAACCCTGCAGCTAACTGGATCACCTTTATTTTTACATGCCTGAGAGCAGGCTATAACTACACCTGCCAGCGAGAAAGAAAGCTATCCTGCTGGGTGGGCATTGCCCAGTCTGGCAGTGTTTATCTGGAGGTAGAAGAACAGAAAAAGGGAAGAGAGCTGCCTGCCCAGCACTGCAAGAACCCAGACTTACCCCATGTCAACCATTTTTGAGCTGACTTTTGCAGTCCGTCTTCCTAGGAACACTGCATACTATTTCTTCCCAAGAGGAATCTTATTATTTCCATTGTGCTCCTTGTTGTTATGTCTCTTACTTCACCATATGCACCCAGTCACCAAGCATGCAAACCAGTGTGTATGAAATATTATTTGATATTTATAATGCAAGAGATCCTGGCCAGTAGCTGCCTTCTTGCACAGAGTAGTGCAATGAGGTCATTGTTTGATGGGGATCTCCAGCATTGTTTACTTTAATAAAAATAAGAGGAACTTACCCTAAACAACAATCCGTTATTTTGGTTCTTACAAGTGTCTTCTTTGGCAAAGACTGAGGTGCTCTCATATGGTGGTGTGGTTTGGGAAGGGACAGGGACAAAGGACAAGTCGCATGATGGGGTTTGTAGGGAGGCTGCAGAGAAGAGTGCTACCTTTCTAGCAGGGTTCATTTGAGCACTGGTCCTGCTTGTGGCTCCCACCCAGCTCCTGTTGTGTCTGGTCAGTGGTACCTACTTCAATGAGCTTCTGGAGTGGTGGAAGGTTCACAACCCCATATTATAATTGCAGGAGCCAGGTCTCCCTGGAAGGCAGCAGGACCCCGACGTGTGAGAATCCTGCACACCTCCCAGATGCTGCAAGTCTGTGATTTGCTGCTGGGAAATGACTTCTACTGCAGGGGGAGTAGCAAAGCTACATCTGGAAGAGCAGTTCTCATCTTCTTTTCTCAGGCCACCCCCCTGAGCATACTGTCTGCATCCCAGCCCACCCCATGCCGGTCTCCAGTGATCCAGTTGGGATCTGGGAATAGCTGGGAACTAATGTTAAGTGACTGTTCACAGGATGGAGGCTTTGTTACATGCTGGAAGAAGAAAAGACTGCTCTAAACCAAATGGTGTCTTCTACAGCTAACTGGGAGTACAATGCCTCTAAAATACTGCTCATAAGCTTAATAGGTACAGAGTTATTATAGTTATTGTACATGTGTTAGTGGGCTATGATGAAACATGCTGAGTCTTTGTTTTTCTCTCAAATAAACCAGGAAGTGCTATGTTTCTTGGTAGCTAGGTCAAAATTATTGTTGTTGGGATGTTTAATATGAATTGCTGAATGCCTTGATCTTTATGGAAGAGGTGAGGACACTTAGATCATAAACTTTGATCTCGACTCTTTGCTGCTCTTTTTCAAGAGCTGTCTGCATAGCAGACAAAGGGCAAATGTGGGTTTAAGTTATTTTTGAGCACCCCAGGACCTGCAAGACACTATCAGCTGCTCTAGCACAATTATTTTGGGTAGGGACTCTTTATCGGGTAGTGTAGTGATGGGATGAGGGGTAATGGTTCTAAACTTAAAGAGGGGAAATTTAGATTAGATATTAGGAAGAAGTTCTTTACTGTGAGGGTGGTGAGACACTGGAACAGGTTACCCAGAGAAGTTGTGGATGCCCCATCCCTGGAGGGGTTCAAGGCCAGGCTGGATGGGGCTTTGAGCAACCTGCTCTAGTGGGAGGTGTCCCTGCCCTTGGCAAGGGTGTTGGAACTTGATGATCTTTAAGGTCCCTTCCAACCCAAACCACTCTATGATTTTATGATTTTATGATTCTATGATTTATGAACTAGAAAAGAATTGAAAGCTGCTCTTAGATATGCCTTTGTAAGTCATACAGCCCGTATGTCTTGAAATACGGAGCATACTGGGCATTCCCTTCCCTTGGCTGTGTACCAAGGCAATGTTCCCCCATGGGCCAAAACTTGTCTGTCCGTAACACACACAGCTTCACTTCCATGAAAAGTGTTTGAAAGTAGATGACTAAAACTGAGAGTCCATGTGACTTGCTTTTCAACAAAATGTCGTGTATTGGCATCCTTGCTGATGTTTGGGGACTGTTAGGACATCCAAGGAGAAGGTACATTCTTCTAGTAAAAGCCTTATTCTGCTGGTGCTCACAATTTAACTAACTGTTGCTTCAGTGGGCCTGGAAGCCTGTTGGAAAGCAAGGATACCCCTTAAGGGTGAAATACCTTCTCAGTGAAGAGGTGGTGGTGGTTGCAGGGATCCATATTTGTGTGCATTATCAAAGTACTATATCTGGCTGTTATCATGTTCTTGGGTACAATTCCCCATCCAGGAGTCACATGCATGCTTATTTTTCCCAGTGGCTGGTATCCGAATGCCTTCTTTGCAATTTTACCTTCACACTTACTGCTGACAGTCACCTGGTATCAGCAACATGGTTGGACTGAGTGGGGAAAAGGCAGCGCTGGTCAACTAAAATTAGTTACCTGACTCAAGTCAGGTGAGTGGTTTGCAACCACAAGGCTGGTGCTGGTTCAGGGCTCTTCCTGGGTTCCCAGGTGTCTCAGGAACTTGTTTATACCTGAGAGGTGGTTTGTGTGGTTTACAGGGAAAATATTTGTGCTTGCATTCAGGTAGAGCTCTTCTTTCACTTCCACTGTTGCTTTTGGCTTTTAGGCCTTCACTTTCTCCATATATATCACGACTACTTACCAGGTAATTGTGCTCTTTGGTTTCTAGTGTTTTTTGCTGTTCTTAACAGGGATACGAAGCATTTTACCTGCTGTTTTTCCCACAATCACGAGTCTTACAAAATCTGTGCCTTGTGTGCTCCACCTAGAAACCAGAGTCCAACTGCTTGGCTGATGTCTTCTGTCTCCTTGCGTTTTATGGATTTTGCAATAGAGTAAGAACTCTGTATTTCTGTTTCAATTCCATGCGTCTGTGCTAATAGTCTGCTGTGGCTAGGAAATCAGGTTTGCATAGTGTTTTTGCAACACACATATAAACTGTAGTATTTCAACAACATACACTGGAGGCATTGTGGGACTGCCAACAGTGTGTCTCTGTAAATACTGTCTCATTGCTAGTGACAATAACCAATTGTCTCATTTATTTTTATTAGAAGACAGGTTGTTTCTTACTCTGATGGCTTCTTCCCCCACCAGATGATATTTCAAATTTTCACGAAGGCAAGCTCCTGCAAGACATTCCTTTCCCAGCTTAGGTATGTCTGTGTTCTACTGGTGCAAACATCTATTGTCTCTTTCTGTTTCAAGAGGAAGGCTCCCACCCCAGTTACAATCCCCCGACTCTGCCTAAGTTGTGTTTCAGCAGTAGGTTGAAGGCAAGTGTGGATGTAGTTTACTGCTCTGTCACATTGCATGTTTCAAGGTCATCTGAGAAACTTGGAAGAAACCCTGCCAGTTTACAACTACTAATAGCCTTTGAACTAAATTAATATTTCAGGTATGGGCATGTTACTGTGTTACCTTGAAATGTTTAGTCAGGTCAAGTGTTTCAGGGAAACTAAGCTTTGTTTTGCTTTTAGTTCACCCTTGGGTCTATTTTCATGACCTCTCATCTGAGAGCTGAGCTTTTAGTCATCATCTCTCACAGCTTCTATCCTGTTGCATCCGTGTCTGTACAGCAGCACTGCTGCTATGACAGTGAACCTTGCCGACACGTCTAGTGTACGTGGTGCCATTCAGGATCCATCTTGTGGCAGTTGACCCCCCCCAAGAACTATCACTCAGTGTATGTTTTGAGCCTGCCCACGCGCTGTGTCTCAGGATATCTCAGGACACAGTGAGGGCAGTGCTTTCCTGAGCTCCCAATGCTTGCCATAATCAGTCGCCGGGATCAAGAAGCACTTCTTTGTCTGTAGCAACTAAATAATTCTGTCCCCTTATGTTGTGAACTTGCTCAGATGTGTGCAAGGATGAACCTTGTGCGTCTTATGAGCAGTCACCATGCTACTTACCTACCTTCTGAACTCCTGCTTTCTATATAAGCTTCCCCTTACTTCCTGCCTGCTATCAATTTATTGCTCTCTTTTTTTTGCCCTTTTTTTTTTTTCTCCTGAGCATTCCATGAGGCAGGTGCTATATAGATGGATTTTTCTGAGCTATTTCCTGATATAGCTTCCTCGCCCTACAAACTCCTCACTGGCTTTGCTGCAAGGAAGCTGCAGCGGGTTGTCTGCTCCGTGGAGGCTACTCATTCTGCTGGTGTGTCTGCTACGATCCGCTTGCCTTAGGCACCCTGTGAGCAGGTTCAGGAGTCTGGGCTTTAATTGAAAGGAGCATCTTTTAATCTGTGCCCCCTGACGCTTCAGTCTGCAGGCTTTTTCTCTTGATATTCATCTAATAATTTTCCTTGTCCTGGTGCCATTCTGGTCGTGCTACCGAGGACATATAATGTGGCCTTTCTGAGTTGTGACTGCTCCAAACGGAGGTAGCCTGGCAAGTTGAGTGATGCCCTCACTTTCTGTTTGGCATTTCACTTAGCGTTTGTGTGTTGTTTCTGTACTCTGCACCAGACAGCTTGTCCACCTGGGATAGTCATGTGAAGAAAGCCTTGGCTTATCCTGACCGTATAGGGGCTATTCCATCCTATTGCCTCTTCGGGATTGTCTTAGAGCACATGGAGCACAAGGTAAATGTCTGTACGTTGAAGTAAAGTGATGGTCTCCCACCTCCACACTCCTAAAGTCCTATGTCTAGTACAGGACACGTACTCCATGCTGAGGTCATGGGCTACTTCGTGAGGCACCAGCTCCCTGCACATAAGCCCTCACCCAACTCTGATCTTCACAAGCCACGGGCACCTTGTTATTTGCCTCTTTTCTGCCAATTTAGAGCTGTAGAAATTCACTCTGAGACTCTAAGGCTCATGGTCTCCTTCAGCTATGGTACTTTCTGTACATCTCTGACAGGATTTTTCTTGTCATAGCCATTATGTGTGACCCAATTTGCAGAACGGTCACCTCTGCAATCTTTTCCTTCTGCTACACCCATAAGTCTTCCTTCTGCATTCCTTCTCTCCTCTGCTATACTCCCCTCTGCTCACTGAAGAGCATCCACTGTTTTCTTTTCCTTCTAGAATTAATTTTTAAGCTGCTCTAGGTCTCACTGAAGAGTCAGACAAATGCAAGTACCATCACAGAGGAACTGGGGAGATCACATAGCAGGGTCCAAGGAATGGAAGGGCTGCTTACAATGACAGCTTGCCACAAGCTCAGCTTTGCTGCTGTGCCAGGCTGTGCCCCCTTTGTGATCCGACCAAAGTCAATATATGGAGCGTGACCTTTCATGTACATCTGCATGCATAGGAAACTGCTGCTGCTGTGATTGATCTTTTCTTTTTCTGTAGTGTTTCCAGATTCTAATCCTTTGTATCTATAGGAACGGAGCTAGATCTGGCACAGCACTCAGGCAGAGAAGAGAGAAAGTCAAGGCAGTACAGCTTCCGTGCTATATACTTCTTTGCCCCCACAGTCTTGGTAACGTTAGCAGCCTTCAAAGTGCTACTTCCCGGAGTTTCTATGCAGTATCTGACAAGCACAGGTCATGCCCGCATTGCACCTCAGCTGCTGGGATCAAAAGGCAGTTTAAAGCAGGCTTGCTCCCTGATTATTAGTGTGTGGCTTTGCATGGCTACAAGGGGGAGTCTACATCTTTAACCCTTGCTAGACCATGTACCAGCACAGCTCTAGCCTCTCTATATTCTAGCTGTCCCAATGCTGGCTGGCTGTCTTAAGAGGGAACACTGTGCTGATTTGTCTGCCGCTGCTAGCCACGGGCCCTTTGTGCGAGCCCAGTGGGGCAGATGAGGTGGGCACGCTGTGCCTGCCTGTGAGCAGGGCAGCCTGATGGCTCCTTGGCATGCTAGGTGCCTCCTGCAAAGGAGGATGAGTTGTTCTTCAGATGAGGCTGAGAAAGGTATTGCTGCTAGCCTCCCTTGTGTGAGATGCCATCAATCAAATCCCAGGATTAGCGGTATGGTGTGAAGACATTGAAGAGCAAAAAAAACCAACAAAACCCAACCTTTTTGTTTTTATCAAAATCAGCGCTAGAAATATTTTTGTCTTACCAGAAGTCGGGGAACAAGGAACATGGTGAGAAACACTGGTGAGAAAACTTATCAAATCTCACCAAGAGAGAAGCCTGCGACCTGCCTGTAAAGAGCTGATGCAGGAAGATGAATTCTGCACATTATGCTGTCTGAATGTTTAGTTCTCTATTACTCGTTTCAAAATAAAGTTCCATGATGTTAGGTAATTTGCACAGGAAATCTCCTGTGCAAAGTAATTTACTGAGTTATAAAACCTACAATATTTCAGACTCTTGTAAGTGTAAAAGAATATAGTACCTACTTCATTAAACTTGCATTTTAAAAAATTTCCACTATATAGGAAGCCTAGCAGTTGCCCTTATTCACAGTTTACTCATGTTGAACTACTGAAGATCAACACTTTTCTTTAAATTGCTGAGAAGATGTAGCTATTCATCTGTTTCTTTATGCTTTCCAGCAGCAATGCAAAGATTGCATGCAAGCTGGAATTAAGCTTTTTAACAAATCTAAAACATGCTGTGACTAGTGGAAATTTGTGGGAAATACTATCTTAATAATCTACCAACAAGCTTTGTCAAAAGCAGTGTGATATCTGGGCACAACTGTTGTTGTGGTAACTGTAGATTTTCACTTTGGCTAGGGGCTATTTCAAGGAATGGTGTCAAGAATTGCTCTCTGGTGCACCCAAAATTTTCTTGAACTAGTAGCACACTGAATTTGTCATGCCAAAACCGAAGATGTCTGCATCAAACATGAAGAACTGGCAATTGTAGGTGTGAGGGGAGTCTGGACTGGAGTTTAAGCTCAAGGCCTATATTTTAGGTGCAGTATAAATGCTTACAGTAAAATAATCCCCTTCCTACCCATCTAACCTTAAAGGTCTTTCCTTAATGTAAGGCAGCCTCTTTAAATATGCTGCTGTGCTGCCTGCAGCGCTTCTGCAGTGATGCAATGTATATAAAATGTAAATGAAAAATGCTGATACTGAGAGTGTATCTTAATTATAAAGAACAAGTTTTAATGGCTATTATGATAGATCTTTTCACATAGCAGTATCTCTAACACCCTTTTTCCCTTTTAACTAGTGCGTTTTTTGTTGTGACTGCTAAACATGCCATGATCTTTCCCGTTTTTCAGAAACTGAGAGTTATTTCCTTGTGGCAATTCTGTCTTCCTTGTCTCTGTAGTGCTCAGTGGTTGAACTTCCTGGAGCCGGGAAGGCTTTGGTTTAATGTCAGCCATTGATCACAACACAGGGTAACTGAGTGAAATGTAACGGCCTGTAAAACACAGGTCATGGGTGATGACGTACAAGTCCTTTTTTAGCTTTGAACTCTGTAAACCCTGAGGAAACATGAGGCCTCGCTCTTTTCCCACTTCTGGGCTCAGCTTTGCAAAACTGCAGAAAGAGGATGGGGGGGCGGGGGTGGAAATAAACCCAAACCAGCACCCTTGCCCCCTCAGAAAGGTTATTCCATTGAAAACTGAACTGGTCGTGGCTCCTGTGCTTGGTTTGTCACTCCAAATCACACCTCTGAAGGTCCATCTTTGGCAGGCTGTCCGTAGAGGCCCATGCGCACGTGTGAACCAGCCCCTGCGGGAGAAGCAAGTCACAGAAAAGCCTTCTGCAGGGCAGGTGCTCCCCAGGGCCTTGTTCAGTGGCAACAGCCACTGCAGCTTCTAATTTTCAAATGAGGCCTGCCGCCGGAGCACAGGCATGCTTTGCCTGCACCCGTGCGCGGTGGTTTCACGCCACCCAACCACAAATTGCTGCACATCCAGCCCCTGAGCCTGCCAGTGCAATTACCGTGGTGAACAACTGTGGTGGATGCGGGGGGAAGGGGCCAAAGCTGATGGAGGG